>JAMRYI010001743.1:0-12647 GCA_029231635.1 Ditylenchus weischeri | reverse complement strand
CGGAACACTTTTTTACGCTAAGAATATCCGAAATTCTGACACTGAATTCATGTTCAGCATGGTCGACTTCATCATTAAACTGCTCTTAAAACTTAAAATTTACTGTCAAATTTCAAATTCTGCTCGAGACAATAAACATTTAAACAAAAAAATCGCATTTGTTTAAATGTTTATTGTCTCGAGCGGAATTTGAATGGTCTTCTAATCCTAATTTTTAAAATAAAAGAGTCAGAGAAATTTTTTTGCTGCGCCGCATTGAGTTTTTCAAAGGGCTCAAATTTTTTACCCCGCCAAAAAATTAGTTTGACGGACTAAGGCATCCGAAAATTGAAATATTGTGGTCGATCCCAGGTATAGCTATACATATGATTTTTGTATTCAGCGCATCGGAAAACATGTAAAAGTGCTAAAAGCAAATACAAGTTTTAGGGGTTGACATTTTGCAGTTTTGGCGGTTTCCTTGTCAGTAGATTAATCGAAAGCTGCTAGAAAAGAGCTTTTACAAAAAAAAATATTGACTTCAATTAAGGTCAAAATGCAATAGTGTCCAAACAACAGTGGATATACCCATTGACATACCCATGAAATGACTTTTGGATTGCATGTGTGGCTCTGAATAATTATTTTAATAATTTTTAGTATGGGTAGATGGTGCACTCACTCATGTGCTTAAGACAAGCAAACACAGCGCAGTCAAAACAACAGCACATGAGTGCGCTTAACCGGCTTGAGCATTCTGTACAGTTGATAAAAGAGGCCTAAAATACAGTATAATTTTTTGCGTTTCATTTTTTCTATACCGTCTAGACCAGGGCTGTCCCGGATATCCGATATCCGGCACTTTTTGACATGCGATATCCGAAAAAATGGCGAATTTTCGCATACTTTTTTGGAAAAATTTTTTTTGAAAAAAAAATTTGGCACTTTTTGGCACATCCGGTACAGTGCTCGGAATTTTCGAATTTGTTCGTACTCGTACTTCGTACCTTAATTTTTTGTGCTCTCGTACTCGTAGTCGTACTCGTACCTCTTATTATTTTGTCTCGTACTTCGTATTCGTATTCGTACTGACCTTTTTTTCTCTCGTACTTCGTACTCGTAGCACGAGTACGATACGAGTATGAAGTACGGGTACGACTTCCGAGCACTGACACGGTACAGGGGTTCGATCGCAAATTTCTAAAGTAAAGGCATCTAGTGTCAAAAATAAAGGCAACTTAAAGGCATGTTGTCCCTATGCTTCAAACCCGACAAAAATCAACAAAAAAAAACAACTTTATTGACGAACAACATATTTTTCTCCCTCCCCCCTTTCCTGCTTTCAACACCTCTTTCTGCCCAAGAAAGTAGTCATAACTTCCATAACATTCGTCAAAATGTGCCTTTATTTTCAAAAAAAAATTAAAGGCAAAATTTTTAAGTTAAAGCCTTTAATTAAGGGATATAATCGGACCCCTGATCCGGTACCCAACATCCGACACTTTTGACATCCGATATTCGATCCGATATTTTTCGTATCCGTGTAGCCCTGATGTAGACCAACAATTTTTAGAGTCATTAAGTTTCAAATACTTCTAGACCTATACCTTAGTTGAGATATCACGCGAAGAGAGGGGAAAGACAAGGCGTTTCACTAGCAAGGGATAGCGCTTTAACACAAATTCACGTCGCTTGATCAGATGACTGCATGACGATGTTTTCATAGCTTGGCATCAGCTGAAAATAAAATATAAAAACTGATATTTTAAAGATTTACTGTATATTCTTCACTAATTTTCCTCCCCAAAGTGACAAAATGTAGCCAAGATGACTTTGCCGATTTCCTGGATCGCCGGACTGCTTTGCTCTACCGATTTCCTGGATCGCCAGACTGCTTTGCTCTACCGATTTCCTGGATCGCCGGACTGCTTTGCTCTACCGATTTCCTGGATCGCCAGACTGCTTTGCTCTACCGATTTCCTGGATCGCCGGACTGCTTTGCTCTACCGATTTCCTGGATCGCCGGACTGCTTTGCTCTACCGATTTCCTGGATCGCCAGACTGCTTTGCTCTACCGATTTCCTGGATCGCCGGACTGCTTTGCTCTACCGATTTCCTGGATCGCCAGACTGCTTTGCTCTACCGATTTCCTGGATCGCCAGACTGCTTTGCTCTACCGATTTCCTGGATCGCCGGACTGCTTTGCTCTACCGATTTCCTGGATCGCCAGACTGCTTTGCTCTACCGATTTCCTGGATCGCCGGACTGCTTTGCTCTACCGATTTCCTGGATCGCCGGACTGCTTTGCTCTACCGATTTCCTGGATCGCCAGACTGCTTTGCTCTACCGATTTCCTGGATCGCCGGACTGCTTTGCTCTACCGATTTCCTGGATCGCCGGACTGCTTTGCTCTACCGATTTCCTGGATCGCCGGACTGCTTTGCTCTACCGATTTCCTGGATCGCCGGACTGCTTTGTTCTACCGATTTCCTGGATCGCCGGACTGCTTTGCTCTACCGATTTCCTGGATCGCCAGACTGCTTTGCTCTACCGATTTCCTGGATCGCCAGACTGCTTTGCTCTACCGATTTCCTGATCGCCAGACTGCTTTGCTCTACCGATTTCCTGGATCGCCAGACTGCTTTGCTCTACCGATTTCCTGGATCGCCAGACTGCTTTGCTCTACCGATTTCCTGGATCGCCAGACTGCTTTGCTCTACCGATTTCCTGGATCGCCAGACTGCTTTGCTCTACCGATTTCCTGGATCGCCGGACTGCTTTGCTAATGTTTCTATAGTCTACAGTCTTCGTAGGAATTCCAGTTTCTTCTGTTTTGCTTCTCGGCGTCTCAGTCTTCGGAAGATTCTTGGCTTCTCCAATCTTTTTTGTCGACTTTCTTCTTCCTGATTTGCTTTGCATTTCGTGTAAGCTCTCGAGGTTCTGAAAAAGTACATTTTGTCACTTTTGGGCAAGGGGAAACTAGAGAACATACAGCATTGCAAAAAGTGTGTTAAAAAAAGGCTTAAGTTACTTTCCACCGTCAAAAGGTTCAAAAATACCGTAAAATTTTAAAATTTTGTTATTTTATTTAACAATTATTTACTTTTTGTAAATTTTTTTATACCAGCGTGTAGCCCTGAATCTCAGCTTTCCGATAGGCTATCAACTGACTTAATAAGATTTTAAAAAAATTGTAGAAAAAAGAGTTTGATTGCAGTAGCTTTTCCTAAAAATTCAATCCATACAAAGATTTTTTTCACAACTTTTTTTAAACTTTATTAGGTCATTTAATAGCTTGTTAGAAAGCTGAGATTTAGGGCTACCCGTTGGTGCAAAAATTTTTAGAAAATTAAAACAAAAAGTTGAATAATTTTTTGAGACAAACATTTTTTTGGATTTGACCGGATAAATTACTAATTTGACGGGATTTTTGAAGCTTTCGACGGCGGAAAGTAACCACAGCCGTAAAAAGCAAATTTTTTAAAGTAATTAGCAATTGTAATGGTAATGAGTAAATATGTGTGCAAATGAAAATACCTCCGAGTTCTTTATTCAGCAAAATAAGTGAAAAAAAAACAATATGGAAGGCTGAAAAACAGCATAGCATAAAGTTTTAAAATTGCAGCAAAAACATGGATCACATGATGATAATTGAACTTGTCTAACTGTGGGTCTGCCTACTTTTGTATTTTGTACCTTACTTTTAAATAAAAGTACCCATTTTCAGCTGAAAATTTTTATTCTGAGGCACTCCAATAGGCGACAATTCCTCAGCAATCTGAATCATAAAGCAGAATTTAAAAATACTTAGTCGCTGAGATATGACCTTAAGTTGGAGTAAAGTTAAATGGTCATTTTTTAAAATATTGACACTCCAACTTTAGGTCATATCTCAGCGACTAAGTATTTTTTTCAAATTCTGCTTTATAATTCGGATTGCTGAGGAATTTTCGCCTATTGGAGTGCCTCAGAATAAAAATTTTCAGCTGAAAATGGGTAATTTTATTTAAAAGTACAAACAAATTTCAAGGGGGTGACTTGGGCTTTTACGGCGCGGGACTACCATAATATTGTCAACAAGGGGCCACAGTCGCCTATCGGCGCCTCTATAGTATTTCGAAATTTCAATGAGGGGCTATGACTTCATTCATAAAAATAGGTATATCCCCTATTAGAACTCATTTTTTTCGCCTGTTCTTTGTTTAAAACGAAAGCTGACATTCTGGGGAACACGATGGTATTAGCGACAAAAGTGATTTCGCTATCTACGACCCGTTCTGGCCTTCGAAGTAAAAAAGCGTTAACCAACCACCCACCCACCCACACATGCCAAATACTATATAAGATAATGTTTTCGAATTATTTTTCGTTTGCATTTAAAAAATGTGTTCAAAAATTTGAACCATTCACTAGTCGAGCCCAACGTCGCTTGACATTGCCCGATCGGACGAGTTAGGCTACTTCCCGTGCTCTATAGTTATTCTTAGAAAGTAAATTGCTATATTGACTAGTAATTTAGATTCAAAATTTAAATGCACACAAAAAATAATTCGAAAACATTATTGACCAAATTATGTTGGTCCCGCGCGAATTCAAATTTCACAAAATGCTGTACTTATCAAGTTTCATGGTCATTTAATTCAGTCCTAACATGTGCTGGCCAACTTTTGTTTCAGCCTAAAAAGCTCCAAAACACAGCCGGGGGGTAACTAAGGCAAGTAACCCCACTCGCCATTGAGTAATAGACTCTCATTTTGTTGCACAGGGCTAATCAAAATTATACCAACAAGCCTTGGATTTATAACAAGCCTTGGATTTCCTTTTTACGGAGAGGGGGGTTTTTTATGACCCACAGTCATTTACTTCGACGTCTTGCACCAGATCCGTGAACCCTCGGACTAAGAAGCCAAAAAAAAATACTCGGACTCAAAGAATTGCTTGACGAAGGTCTTGATCCCAGTTTTCAGCTCCTCACAGTGATCCTCGGAAGGCTTGCCCCATTAAAATGGCTCGTTTCTGTCTATTCTCGTCACCAATTTCGAACTACTTTAGCCGTTGCAAGCACCACTTCTCGGTCGAGACTCCCTCCAACTGCCTAGCACCTCAACCTCACTGATCTTGCTGTTCTTTTCGTAGAGTAAAATCAGGCAACGCTTCGGCAGATTACTGAAAATCATAAAAGGTGAAACTTAACAAGAGTAAAATTAAATTCGAAATCTGAGGGAACTTTTTGAACAATCTGGTAAAATCAACATAAACAACCACCAAGATAAATGTTCGTACAGAAAAATCAACAGAGATTGAAAGAGGAAATCGTGGACAAAAAGGTTACCCAGAAATCGTGAATAAATAGATCAAATAGTGCGTCTACAACAAAAAAAAGTCTGTGTAAAGAACAAAAACAATAAAATTTTCCAGTTATTTGCAAATAATGCCTATCAGAGCTGCATCAATATCCCTGCAGTCCATTGTAGGTCTTGAGTTGGAAGTTGTCCTGGTTGAGCAACTTGGCGATTTCGGCCTTTTGTGCGGGAGTGAACTCGCCTCGGGGGAATTCAATGTCAAAGGTTATGTAGAGAAGACCTCTGGAAAGGATGGACAATTAGTTTTTTAGAGTTATAAGTGCTGAGCCAGGGTTCTGAATACAGTCAATCCTCGATTTAACGACACCCCTCCACCTCGGCTCCGACACTTGTTTAGCTCGATTTTTGAAGCCTTTTGCCAGTTGTCTTTGGTCAGTTCAGTGCGAAACATAGCAAGGATTTTGATTTTGCCGAGCGTTTTTGTAAATGACAACAGTTTTGCCGAAAAGACCCGCGGGTACTCAATTTAACCACATCCTATTTTGAAAAAGGGGTGACGTTAAATCGAGTACCCGCGGGTCTTTTAGGCATGACTGTTGTCATTTACCAAAACCCTCAGAATCCTTGCAATGTTTCGGACTGAACTGACCAAAGACAACTGGCAAAAGGCTTGGTTCTTATCCTTTATCCCGACCCAACCCAAGTTTTGATTGTTGAACTTTATTTTTATTTTGACACAAATAAGTTGATTCGCCTTTTCGGCAGCATAAAAGCATGCATGCATACCAGAGTTTCTTTGTGCAGTAGGATCAAGCTGACACAAATTTGTTCAATTTCCATACTATTAGGCTATTTTCCAGTGTCCCGGTACCCTTTTAAATTAGGGCGGGGTCGGGATAAAGAATGAGAACCAAAGGCTTCAAAAATCGAGCTAAAAAAGTGTCGGACTCGAGGTGGGAACGATTTTCGGGGTGTCGTTAAATCGAGGGTTGACTGTAGTCTTTTTTTTAAATATTTGTCCTTTTTTGGAAACCCCAAAATCTTTTTTATTTTTGAAATTTTTAGTCGAAATATTTTTTTGTCTAAAAATGGCAATAAGCACTGGATAAAATGCTGTATTTCCTGTAATTAACGCCCCCCCCCCTAATTTCAAGTGGTCTGAAATTTCTGTTTTTCACTTACTGTTTGAGCTGTGTAAAAATGCCTGAGAGGGATTTTAAAAATCTAGCAGGCACGTTTTGCACAGCTCAAACAGTAAACTAAAACAAAAATTTCAGACCACTTGAAGTTTGAAAAAATTGCATGCCTCTAACTAACCTCCGGGCGTTAATTAACTGTACAAAGTTAATTAGAGGAAATACGGTGACCCTTTCCCTCAAAAAGGTCAAATATCTTTTTTTTAGCCAACTGTCCTTTTTTTAATTTTCATTAGGAGTCCTGTGTCAAGCGCACGATGGATGCGCTTGGCTACCACCCTTTTGCCAATTTTTATACGCATTTTTGAAAATTTTCGAGACACAACTCAACATGATGCTAAGATGCTTCATTTTATGATGTCGAACGACTTGCGCACAAAAAAAAATTGGATTAGGGACATGATAAACAGAAATGTAAAAAAATTTACAAAAGGGCTAACAAAAAATGCATAACTTAAAAAAAAATTCTGTAATTTTCTATACAGCCAAACCTGGGTTATCCGACACCCCAGTTAACCGACACCCTCTTTTATCCGACACCATGAGCCCGATTTGGTTGGCCTGGTAAACCTACACCCCAGTTATCCGACACCCCAGTTATCCGACACCCCAGTTAACCGACACCTCTTTTATCCGACACCATGAGCCCGATTTGGTTGGCCTGGTAAACCTACACCCCAGTTATCCGACACCCCAGTTATCCGACACCCCAGTTAACCGACACCCCAGTTAACCGACACCCCAGTTATCCGACACCCCAGTTATCCGACACCCCAGTTATCCGACACCCCAGTTAACCGACACCCTCTTTATCCGACACCATGAGCCCGATTTGGTTGGCCTGGTAAACCTACACCCCAGTTATCCGACACCCCAGTTATCCGACACCCCAGTTAACCGACACCTCTTTATCCGACACCATGAGCCCGATTTGGTTGGCCTGGTAAACCTACACCCCAGTTATCCGACACCCCAGTTAACCGACACCCTCTTTTATCCGACACCATGAGCCCGATTTGGTTGGCCTGGTAAACCTACACCCCAGTTATCCGACACCCCAGTTAACCGACACCCTCTTTTATCCGACACCATGAGCCCGATTTGGTTGGCCTGGTAAACCTACACCCCAGTTATCCGACACCTCGTTTAACCGACACCTCGCTTATCCGACACCATAAGGGCGGTCCCTTTGGGTGTCGGATAACCCAGGTTTGACTGTAGCACTTCATATACCGTATTTCCTCTAATAGAGCCACCCCCCTCTGATTCAAAATCGTGTTCTTGGCATTACGTTTTTAACCCACTTTTCAATTACTTTTCTCAGGCACGTTACCACTCATTCCGTAGCTCATCTCACTGACTACAAAACGGGTGGTAACTTGCCTGAGATGAATCTTTAAAAAGTGGGTTAAAAATGCAATGCCAAGAACACGATTTTGAATCAGGGGGGTGGCTCTATTAGAGGAAATACGGTATACCAATAATTATCCTACATAAAAAAACTTAAAAAAATCACCTCTCTTTGTTGTCATTAAGAGATGGCATACCCTCATCTTTCTTGCGAATCCTGGCTCCCGGCCAAGTTATCTAAAAAAAATATTTTTCTTAAAACATTAAGTAGTATAGACTCTATTAATTCACATCCCCACAAGTGACAAAATCTATCTATTTTAGAGGTTTTTTTCGGTTTCGGACTGAACTGACCAAAGACAACTAGCAAAAGGCTTCAATAATCGAGCTGAAAAAGTGTCGGACCCGAGGTGGAACGAAGAGGGGAGTGTGACGTTAAATCGAGGGTTGACTGTTTATTTTTTTACTGTCCTCTTGTTTTTCGATGTCCGCCCAAGAATCCTAATTCGATTCGAGTGCGGATGCTTGGGCGGATTCTTTCTTTTTTAACTCAATTTTTTTTTAAACTATTCACTTTATTAATAGCTCATTTTGTAGCCCTGAATCTTAGCTACAAGATGGCACCAACAGAATAATTTTTAAAAATTTTAAAAAAAGGTTATGGCCATTTCCGTGAGACAAATCTGATTTAGCATCCGCAAACGGCCTGCTCATTGTGTTTGCGTCTTTAAATTTTCTGAAGTTAAAAGGCTGACTTTTTTGATGTTTGGGAAACATGTTTGAGTCTGTCTTAACATAAGCTGGTCCACCCTGCGCCTAAGCATGATATCTTTGTTACCATGAATCATATGATACTGGCTTACTAAATAGGTTAATAATCGAACAAAATCGTTTTTCGAATGGTCAACCCGTACTCAGGGTACCATTTAGGTAGGTATCATCACGGAAGAAGATTGCAGAAGAAATGTTACCCTTCAAGTTTTTATTTCTTTTTGTTTAACTAATGGTTTTCAATACTTATCACAAAGGGGTACTCAACAAATTTGCATTTCAAAAAAATTCTTTTTTAAATTGGCCTAGTACCTGCCTTTCAAAATAATCCCATCAGCGGCGAGCGTGTCCCTTTAAAGGGGGGGATGATTGGTTATTAGAAAGGAAGGGAGGGGTTATTTTTCAACCTCCCTTGGTGAGAGAAGGAAAGGGGGTTTTTTTTGGAAAGGGGATTTTTAGAAGTTATACGGTAAGATTTTCATAAGATTTAATAGACGGGTACCCCCTTAGGCCGAAAGTAGGGGTAGGGGTAAAACCATGTCTTATTGAATTTTTAACATAAAGTCAAAAAAAATTTTTAGGTTGAAAAATAGACGGGTACATTCGACTCTCGGTACAACGGACACTTATTTTCAAAAAGGTGTCCGTTGCATCGAGAGGCGCGGGTCTTTTCGGCAAAACTGATGCGATTGGTAAAATCGGAATCCTTGCGATGTTTTGGACTAGACCAGCCAAAGACAACTGGCTAAAGACTTCTAAATCTGGGTTTAATAAAGTGTCAGACCCTAGGCGGGAACGATATATCGAGAGTCAACTGTATACCCGTCTATTAGAATAAACACGGTATATATTTTTATATACCTTATCTCTTGTTACATGCACTTTCCTGCCATCCAAGTGCTCAATGTCCATTTCAAAACCGGACAATGCTTGTTGCAGTGAAATGGTCACCTAAAATCACACATTTAATACAAATTTGTATTTTATTTTTCAGAAACAAAATTACTCACATTGGTATAAAGATCGAGTCCCCTTCGCTCAAATATCTTGTGTTTCTGGACTCTGAGCTTGAATATCAGATCACCTGGATCCCCTTCAATGTGTGGTTCACCTTCGCCCACAAATCTCATTTCGTGGCCTTCATCTGCACCAACTTCAATTTCCACCTTCAAAATTTGGGTTAAAAAGCTTTATTTCCAAATATTTTCAAAATTCAACCTCCAAATGTTTCACATGGTTGACCAGTTTGACGTTGGGGCAATTGTCGCACACTTTGACTTGGAACATTTGGAAGCGGCCTTGGCCCATCTGCAAATACACATTATTATAAGCCAATTCAGTCAATCCTGCATTACAGAATACCCCCTCAAGGTCGTTTACCACCTAGGTTCCGACGGTTTTTTTTACCAAAATTTTAGAACTTTTGACAGTGTGGTCCCATATATCGCGAGGATCTCGACTTCCCTGGTTGTTTTTGTAAGCAACCAAAATTTTAAACTCGATGCAAACTAAATGCAAAAAATCTATCGAAGTAACAGGATTTCTGAAAATATCGGACCCTCGGTAGGAATGAAAAGTTTTTGAGGTGTTTGTAAATACTGATTTGACTGTGTGCAGTTTTCATCCGAAGCATTCCAATGAATACCAAATTGGAGTCCCAAAAATTAGTACTCAGTTTTTTATATATAAAATATGAGAGTCATGGGTAAAGTGGTTTTCAGTACAGTCGACTCTCGATATAACGGAACCACTTCCAAAGTTGGTTCCCGCCTAGGTTTTGACACTTTTTCGACCCAGATTTTGAAGTTTTGGTCAGTTGTCTTTGGCTGGTCTAGTCCAAAACATTGCAAGGATTCCAATTTTATCAATCGTTTCTAAAAATCTCAATAGTTTTGCCGATAACCCGTGCCTCTCCTACAACGGACACATTTTTTTGAAAATAAGTGTCCGTTGTATCGAGAGGCACGGGTCTTTTCGGCAAAACTATCGCGATTTTCAGAAACGATTGGTAAAATCGGAATCCTCGCGATGTTTTGGACTAGACCAGCCAAAGACAACTGGCAAAAAGCTTTGAAATAAGAATTTTTAAGCCTAAAAAAGTGTCAGACCTTAGGCAAGAACGAACTTTTGGGGTGTCCGTTGTCTCGAGAGTCGATTGTATCAATTGTCGAATAACCAAAAAAATAGGCACACACCAGACCGGGTCGAGCTTGAGAGGATTTAGTTACTATGCAGATATGAGTTTTTTTCTAAATTACTAATTCACCTGTTGTGTCCTCATCTCGTGCCTGCAATTGCATTCGCGGGTGCCTGAGGTTTGCTTGTAGACTGACTTTTTCCTCTTTATCTCCACGAAATTGCCTACATATAGCTAAAAATTAAAAAAATTGTAGACAGTAATGTTTGTTATTTTTTTAACTGAATCAATACCTCTTCCAATGTGACGTACAAATCCTATAAAAAAGATACAAAAATTGTCAAAAAATTTGGAGCGACTAATAAAACAAAACCTACCACAACAATATCCGCTCCACGGGGTGTTTCGTCGTCCCTCTCCTGACTCGCGCCACCGAAGAAGTCGCCGAAGAAAGATGAGAATGGGTCGTGGCCGCCTCCTCCGCCACCACCATCCATCTTCTGAACACCTTCCTCACCAGATTTGTCATAGATCTCGCGTTTTTTCCTGTCGCTCAACACCTTAACCAACATAATATTAGTAAAATTTTCGGTGGATAACATTGAAAAAAACCTCATAAGCTGCGGTCAAATCTTGAAATTTTTCTTCTGAGTCTGGATCATCTGGGTTTTTGTCTGGATGGAGCACTTTTGCCTTAATTTTAATCGTTAATTAAGGAAGATGACTGCTCCGACTTTGAATCGTGACTAACTTATTAGAGATCTTGACCTTAGTATAGAATACCCCCCCAAACTTATGCCTTCTAAAACTTAAGTAAAGAGCACCCAAATATATGTTGCAGACCCCAGAAAAAGTGCGTAAAACACTTATTAGTCACAACTTCCATACGCTGGCTCACCCCTAAGCCTAAGTAAAGAGCACCCAAATATATGTTCCAGACCCCAGAAAAAGTGTAAACACTTATTAGTCACAACTTCCATACGCTGGCCTACCCCTAAGCCTAAGTAAAGAGCACCAAATATATGTTGCAGACCCCAGAAAAGTGCTAAAAACACTTATTAGTCACAACTTCCATACGCTGGCCTACTCCTGCCTAAGTAAAGAGCACCCAAATATATGTTCCAGACCCCAGAAAAAGCGTAAACACTTATTAGTCACAACTTCCATAGCTGGCCTACCCTAAGCCTAAGTAAAGAGCACCCAAATATATGTTGCAGACCCCAGAAAAAGTGCGTAAACACTTATTAGTCACAACTTCCATACGCTGGCCTACCCCTAAGCCTAAGTAAAGAGCACCCAAATATATGTTGCAGACCCCAGAAAAAGTGCGTAAAACACTTATTAGTCACAACTTCCATACGCTGGCCTACCCCTAAGCCTAAGTAAAGAGCACCCAAATATATGTTGCAGACCCCAGAAAAGTGCGTAAAACACTTATTAGTCACAACTTCCAATAGCTGGCCTACCCCTAAGCCTAAGTAAAGAGCACCCAAATATATGTTGCAGACCCCAGAAAAAGTGCGTAAAACACTTATTAGTCACAACTTCCATACGCTGGCCTACCCCTGCCTAAGTAAAGAGCACCCAAATATATGTTGCAGACCCCAGAAAAGTGCGTAAAACACTTATTAGTCACAACTTCCATACGCTGGCCTACCCCTAAGCCTAAGTAAAGAGCACCCAAATATATGTTGCAGACCCCAGAAAAAGTGCGTAAAACACTTATTAGTCACAACTTCCATACGCTGGCCTACCCTAAGCCTAAGTAAAGAGCACCCAAATATATGTTCCAGACCCCAGAAAAAGTGCGTAAAACACTTATTAGTCACAACTTCCATACGCTGGCCTACCCCTAAGCTCTAAGTAAAGAGCACCCAAATATATGTTCCAGACCCCAGAAAAGTGCGTAAA
>JAMRYI010001339.1:0-30627 GCA_029231635.1 Ditylenchus weischeri | reverse complement strand
CGAATATATGTTCCAGACCCCAGGAAAAGTGCGTAAAACACTTATTAGTCACAACTTCCATAGCTGGCCTACCCCTAAGCCTAAGTAAAGAGCACCTGAATATATGTTCCAGACCCCAGGAAAAGTGCGTAAAACACTTATTAGTCACAACTTCCATAGCTGGCCTACCCTAAGCCTAAGTAAAGCACCCGAATATATGTTTCCAGACCCCAGGAAAGTGCGTCAAAACACTTATTAGTCACAACTTCCATGTGGCCTACCCCTAAGCCTAAGTAAAGAGCACCCAAATATATGTTGCAGACCCCAGGAAAAGTGCGTAAAACACTTATTAGTCACAACCATAGCTGGCCTACCTAAGCCTAAGTAAAGAGCACCCAAATATATGTTGCAGACCCCAGGAAGTGCGTAAAACACTTATTAGTCACAACTTCATAGCTGGCCTACCCCTAAGCCTATAGTAAAGAGCACCCAAATATATGTTGCAGACCCAGGAAAAATTAAGTAAAACACTTATTGAGTCACAACTTCCATAGCTGGCCTACCCTAAGCCTAAGTAAAGAGCACCCAAATATATGTTGCAGACCCCAGGAAAAGTGCGTAAAACACTTATTAGTCACAACACCATAGCTGGCCTACCCCTAAGCCTAAGTAAGAGCACCCAAATATATGTTGCAGACCCCAGGAAAAGTGCGTAAAACACATTAGTCACAACTTCCATAGCTGGCCTACCCCTAACCTAAGTAAAGAGACACCCAAATATATGTTGCAGACCCCAGGAAAAGTGCGTAAAACACTTATTAGTCACAACTTCCATAGCTGGCCTACCCTAAGCCCTAAGTAAAGAGCACCCAAATATATGTTGCAGACCCCAGGAAAAGTGCGTAAAACACTTATTAGTCACAACTTCCATAGCTGGCCTACCCCTAAGCCTAAGTAAGAGCACCCAAATATATGTTCCAGACCCCAGGAAAATTGCGTAAAACACTTATTAGTCACAACTTCCATACGCTGGCCTACCCTAAGCCTAAGTAAAGAGCACCCGAATATATGTTCCAGACCCCAGGAAAAGTGCGTAAAGCATTAGTCACAACTTCCATAGCTGGCCTGCCCCTAAGCCTAAGTAAAGAGCACCCGAATATATGTTCCAGACCCCAGGAAAAGTGCATTAAAACACTTATTAGTCACAACTTCCATAAGCTGGCCTACCCTAAGCCTAAGTAAGAGCACCCAAATATATGTTCCAGACCCCAGGAAAAGTGCGTAAAACACCCAGTAGTCACAACTTCCATACGCTGGCTACCTAAGCCTAAGGGCTAAGCCTAACTTGTTGTTCCAAGGGTAGTTACAACTTTTTAGAAGGTCACATTTTGGGGAATATTCTATACTAACGCCCAAAATTTGAATTGAAGTTAAATTGGAACAACATGATTGAAAAATTTGGGAAAAAATTCTCAAAATGCATCCACACCTGACCGGTTATATTCATGAAAGTGCTCCTTCGTGCACAATTTACTTACTATTGGAGAGATAACCGCATTGCAAAATCTGTTCATTTATATATAAGCCAAGTGCCAAAGGAACTACAAGAGAAAAATACAATATTATAGACAATAACATTGTATTTCGTAAATTTATTGTTTTTTCAGCTATTTATTCCATTTTATACAGTTAATTTTGAAAAATGAAAAAATTCTCAAAGTCAGGACGTATGCCAAGATTGGCGCAAACCATCGACCACAAATTTATGCGCTGCCGCCACCACCGCCGCCGCCTACGCCGTCACCGCCCTCCACTATGCCGCCGGCGCCGCCACCGCCGCACCGCCGGAGGCTCTTATTTGCGGCCGCCGGCGGCGGCTCGCAAGCGGTAAGGATGATTAACTATGATTAGGGCACTACTTGTCCAACCAGGCAGCATTTACAAGTATCTTTATTAAATGTTTATGAAAATACAGTCGACTCTTGATATAACGCGACCCCCTCTTCTCAGTGAGTTCCTTCTTCTTTTGGATAAAGCTTCAGCCAGACGCAATTCTTCAGCGCTGATCGTTTGCCTGTCTGTTGTTATAACGCGACCTCCTCGCGCTATAACAACTAGACTGACCAATCAAATTGACCAATCAGAAGTTTGTTCCCGCCTAGGGTCCGACACTTTTTTAAACCTTGATTTCGACGAGTTTTGCCGAATCTGATTGGCCAGTCTAGTGTCAAAATCAAGCAAAGGATTTTGAGGTTTACCAGTAGATTCTGAAACTAACTCGGACCGGATTCGACGCTAGGGTCAAAAGGTTTCGGTGTAATGCTGCATTGCTGTCAAGAATGTATTTCAAAAAAAAAGATGTATTTGTGCAAGAGTATAACACCGTATATATAAAAGCTGATTAAAGATCAAAGATCAGTTCCCGCATCATAAAGGAAGTAGAAGTAATGGAGAGTAGAAAAGTGCATGCAGAAAACATATCAAATCAATCGTAGTCAATGAACATTTTGCAATAGAATAGGAGGTAGCCCTCGGACTTTAGCACCTGGTCCACTTTTTCTGAAATAACACATGGAATTAGTGGCACAACTTGGATTATTTCTTTTATGGCTTTTACGGTTATTAGGGCACAAACCTCGACTGATGATTTGGTCGTTACATTTGTACCAATGTTTACGCTGGTGCCTGATGTAGCAGGAATAGTGTCCACTTTCAGTGGTTCCATTATGATTGACCACTGCTATCAGCGAATACCTGCAGAATAGGTTAAAAAAATTCAGTTTCTTAGACTGTTTTAATGGTGGACAATCGATACGTTATGACACCTAATTTTTGGAACAACTGACAAGTCGCCAACTTGGAAGGGACATACCCATGCGTTTCAGAATGGGTGCCCGCCAATTCAAAAAAAAATTCCTTATCATTGGATTTCTATACAAAATTTTTGATTGTGTTTGTAACAAAAGTATACCTCAAAATTAAATTCTAGGCCTTGTTTCGTTCGAAACCAAGTTAAAAAATCCGTAGAGAAGTTCAATGATTTATGCATTAATAATTTTAAATATATTGATTGTTTATATATTAATAAGTTATTGATACAGTCGAACCTCGATATAACGACACCCCAAGGGACCGGCTTAAGGGTGTCGTTATATCGAGGGTTCATTTGACTAGATTTTAGTCAAAGCTGACCAAATTGGTCAATTTTGGGTGTCGTTATATCGGGGTGTCGTTATATCGAGGTTCATTTGACTAGATTTTCGTCGAAGCTGACCAAATTGGTCAATTTTTGGGTGTCGTTATATCGGGTGTCGTTATATCGAGGGTTCATTTGACTAGATTTTAGTCAAAGCTGACCAAATTGGTCAATTTTTGGGTGTCGTTATATCGGGGTGTCGTTATATCGAGGGTTCATTTGACTAGATTTTAGTCAAAGCTGACCAAATTGGTCAATTTTTGGGTGTCGTTATATCGGGGTGTCGTTATATCGAGGTTCGACTGTAAGCTCAAAAAAGTTGATAGAGGGTGCTTACATTGCTTTATAGTATAACTTGACCTATCATATTTTTCGGTTATCACATGAGCTATATACTCTTGCTCGTGAATTGCTCACCAAAATCCAAGTTTTTCCAATTTTTTCCAGATTTTGGTAATTTTGCAAGAAATTGTTTTTCCAAAAAACCATATCTTAACACCCATATTTTCAAAAATTGTTCTGTAAAATAGGTCTTGTAGCTCTTAAAGTGCGCTATAAGATAGCACTAAGATTTTGTTAAAGTGCAAAATTCTGGATCAAACTTTTGACCAGGAATGTACCCCCTAAAGTGCCCATTGGTGAGCCTCATTTCTTTTGAGCACTTATACCCTCTATTTTTATCATTAATAAACAAATGAAGGCTCATTAGAAAAGCCAAGAAAAGGGCTATCAAATAGTGTATGACGTATTAAAAAATAATCATAAAATGTTACATGAAAACCCACTTAAAAAATGACATTAATTATGGTTCAACCCAATACATTTGGCTCTCCCCCTTTACCGTCAAAACTTCTTTTGATTTAAACTGTTTTTGGATTTTTCCTGTTATCTCCCGAAATCCTTATAGCCATAATGCGCTATGTTTTTAATTTGTTTATGATACAAATACTTTGCGAAAGTGTGCCTTTCGTCGAGAATTGTTATGTAAATAATTGTAAAGCCACGTGTCCAATTAGCGGATTTTCTTTTCACTCTCAGTCCACTCTTGACTTTCACTTTCAGTGTGTGTCCAATAAGCGGACATAAATTTTTACTCTCACTTTCACTCTTACTCACTTTGGTTTGCATGGTTTGGAGTAGTTCGCGGTTGTTTAATTAGGTTTGGGGTGTTTGACGTGTTCAGTGTGGTTACGGGTGGTTTGGAGTGGCTTAGCGTAGTTTGAGGTATTTCAAGGTGGTTCGGGGTGTTTAGGGTGATATGAGATGGTTTAGAGTAGTTTGGGGCAGCTTGAAGTGGTTTGAAGTGTTTAGGGGTACGAATCTCATACAAAAAGAGACGTAAAAGGGAAAAAGACAAAAAGAGAAAAAGAGATGTCATGTTTGTCTTGACCTTGAGTTTAGCCTTGACCTTGAGGCTCAACTTGACTTGACCTTGAGTTTCGGAAACACTGCATCCATGTTTGAAATTAATAAAATGTGTTTGTCTTTCGAGGAAATAGATTTAAATTTGAGTCTTGAAAGTTTTTCACACCATAAAAAGTGGGATTTGCAGAAATCAAGCCATTCTTGCGTTTCGTATCGTGGACGTCAGTTGCTCTCTGAGATCATTACCAATTTCCATTGTGCCAAAATCAGGTGTTCTCGAATCAAATGCGCAGCAAATCTAAAGTATCTTGCAATTGTGTCTTGCTGCCTTGGTGGATGATGTGGGCTTTGCTCCTGCTGGTGCTCGATGGAACTAGTGCTGCGCCTATTCCTCAAAGTGCTTCTGAACTGATAGCTGATGATGGAAAGTAAGCTCTTGCCTTTGACACTAACTTTTCGCCAATTTTTCTCTCCTAGGACGCTGGCTGTTGGACCTGGCAAGTCTGAAGATAATGCTGTGTTTGTGGTCTATGACAGTAACAAGCTCTCCTTCACTCTGTTTCGTCCAAGCTGCCTTGGATTAATGAAGGGTCCGAAAGAAATCAAGTATGCTTGTCGATGTTGTAATTAATAATGACTTGAATCATTTTTTCAGTTCTCAGATCCGGATTGAAAACAGCTGCGAAATGAATATCACTTGGGGACGGAGCAGCTTTGATGAAGAAACGTTCAGGATTGTCGGAGGTCAGCCTTTTAGACTGCTTTTATCTTAGATTAAAACTTTTTTCTTACAGGCGATAAATCTATCACAGTTCCTAGGTCTTTGACTGCCGCTCAAGTCGATTTAGATCGAAATTCTGTCAAATATGGGTTCCCTGGTGTTGACAAGGGTAATGCATTGCCATGCATGCTGGATTTGAGAAAGGTTCCTGATGGAAATGGCTATCTGGCAAACATATCGTTTCTTGGTACTCCAGAGTGTGAGGTCAAGGCCCTCTTCGTACGATTTCTCAGATTTGGTAGCTTTCAATTTTAGAAGCCGGTTCTTTTCAGAAATACAAGCAGTACATACCCATGGCACCGGAAAATTCTCAGAGCTTGGCTTCAGATTCGCTGTCTACGCCTGCCATTATTGGAATCATCTGTGGAGTCGTGGGTGTTATTGCTGTGCTTGGACTTATCTGCTTGCTGCTCTACTGCTGTTTGCTCAAGAAAGGAAAGAAGGATCAAAAAGAAGGATCGGAAAAGCTTCAGCGAGTGGTTTCGAAGAAAGAAGAGCCAAAACAGAAGCAACCAGTGGGAGGGACGTGTCAGCCTGGACAAAAAAAACCATCGAATTCAACACAGCCTGTTCCGCCGAAAGAAACTGAGAAAGCGTAAGTAGTTGACACTGATAATGCGTGCAATTTGACTTTTACCTTCTAGGAAGAAGAAGCCTGCAGAGTCAGTTGCCATAGTGGTTGAGCATCCGATAGAAGAAGTCAAGAAGCCGAAGTCTCAGCCGAAACAAGTTATCAAGCCTAGTGTCTCAGAAGAAGTGCCCAAGTCCCCGCCTATTCCAACAGGCGTTCCAGTTGGGTATCGCCCTGAAGACTGTGTCCGAGCTGTGTCTCTGGAGAAGTCGCTGTCACCAAACACGGAAACTAAGAAGGAGATTGCTAAAGTTCAAGAAGAGTTCGAAAAGCATCCAGAATGGCGATCTAGTTGGCGATGGATTGAAGGCAGGGATGGCAGGGATCACATGTATTGGACAAGGCTCTCTGATCAGTACGTTCCCAGACGCCAGATCATTGGGATGAATAGCATCGGGGGTGATCACCGCAATATGACGCCGGAGCAGAAGAAGCTTGAGAAAGTGAGGGTCGCCAAGTTCATTGCCAAGCAGAAGCTCTGTGGATTCGGAGATCCATCAACAGACGATGATGAAAAGGTCGAACAGCAGCAGCCATTACAGACGGACAAGACTCAGCAGTCGGAGCAGCAGTCAAAGAAGAAGCTGAACAGAGAGCAAAGTGCCATCAGAAGAAAGAAGAAGCGGGACAAGAGGGATGCAGCTGTGGATGAAAGTGAAGCCAAACAGTAGCAGGAGCAACAACGATTCTTCAGATCATTTGTTATGTATTGTAAATAAATAAATCGTAATATATCGTGCCTTAGGATGTCGGTGCCTTTTGAATTCTGGTTTTAAGATTGAATTTTTGCCATAGGATTCTCGTTTTTTGGCCATAACCTTTTTCGGTGAGGCGTTTCTCTTTTTTCAACTGTTGAATTTTTTCTTGCCCATAGATCTCAATAGCTTGTTTACGTTCTTCGAGGTCGAACTTGAACGTGTTTATTTACAGCTTTGATCGCTCAGAATCCCACCCAAAAAGTCCAAAAGCCACTGAAAGTTGGTTTTTGGGTGGTTTACTAAAAGAGTATGGACTTTTTGCGAAATTTTGCTAGCGCGTATCAGAATCTCGTTTTGATCGGCTCAAGCGCTCAGAATTCCACATTGAACCATTCAGAGCCACCCTAAACCATATTAAATCATTTATGTATCCTGAACCAGTGTTTAGGGTGGTTTAAAATGTTTTAGGGGGGTTCTGAAGTGTTCAGGGTGGGTTTCCGAGCGATTGAGTTGATCAAAATGGGATTCTGATGCGCGCAATCGAATTTTCGGAAGAAAGTTTAACAATCGGGTGGATCCCTGAGCCAGGTCTCTTCTCAGTGGCTGGCATAATTTTTGGATGGCTGAGCGTCTGGCTCGGCCTATATGGTGTTTGGAAGCTATTGAGGTTGGAGGAGGAGTCGTTTTGAACTAATTTTGGATATTTTGAAAAACTAGTTTAAATTAAATTGTTAAGCTTAAATTTATTCAAAAGAATATGGTTTGATCTTGTTTTTTCCTGTCTGATCTGGTCTGATTAGGAAATTTTAATATTATAATACAATAAAACTTATTATCTAACCGTAAAAACTGTTTTCCCACAAAATTTTGACATAATGGCCAAAATATGTCTGATTTATAAAAAACATTTGTAATTTAGTCTGGACCGTATCAGACCGGTCTGGTCTGATCTTGGTCTTTGCCCACCTCTGAATTGAACTCGAAGTGCGTGAACACCTTCGAGTTAGATTTCGGATTTTTGACTACATGAAAACCTCTTACCTGAACTCGAAGAAGGTGAACAAGCCATAAATGGTTGTATAATATTTGCTTTTGATCATAAAGTTATGTACAAATATTGACTAGGCAACAAGCATATAAACAGCCAGATTACAAAAGTTTTCCATGCTTTCAGTAAAACTGTAAATTCTTTAAAACTGCCTTATTTGATTCTCTTAATTTTTTACCCATGATAATTTTTTTGAATGTAGGCAAATTACACATCATTAGAAAGCCCATACAAAGGGCTTTCTTATCAGCACAAAAAAAGATTATGGGCTGAATTATACTTGGGCGTAAGATTGGAATCCCATGGGATTCCCGGGATCGGAATCCCAGAAATTTTGGAAATCCCAATCCCAAAGTTTCATAGTCCGAAATCCCACCGGTTCACATTTCGAAAATCCCAAAATGCGTTTAAATTTATTTAGTCTCGAAACTAAAAGAAAATTTTCTTTCACATGACTTTTGTGTGTTAGAACTTCTGTTTGTCGTCATACAGTCGAATCTCGTTACAACATACCCCCGATATAACATACCTCTCGATATAACATACCCCTCGATATAACATACCTCTCGATATAACATACCCCTAGGGTCGGTCCCTTCAATAATAAACTCTGCAAAATTAACCCCCGATATAACATACCCCTCAATATAACATACCCCTAGGGTCAGTCCCAAGGGGGTATGTTATAACGAAGTTTGAGTGTACTTGTTTCTGTCCCATCTCGTTCACAACAGACATTTGGTCGTCAAGTTCTTACTACTTCATCAGGTATGTTATTTTTTTCTTTGCAACTTTCAACTTGTACTTCAGTCTCTTAATTTGTTAAATGTTTCAACTTTTCAGGAAATTGTATCGTACAGCGCTGAGAATACTGTGCCCATGTCGTCCGATCCGCTCACCTATTGGCAGAAGAATGTGGTCCGCTTCACGATTCTCTCCAAGGCCGCGCAACGATGCCTTTCAGCGCCTTCAACTTCCGTGGCTAGTGAGCAGCTCTTCAGTCACGCAAGGGAGATTTTCCATTACAAAAGGGGTCAGCTTGATCCGAACACCGCAGAAAAACTAATATTTTTGAACAAAGCTGTGGAGTATGTTAACTTCTCGTATTGATTGATTTTTCGTTGTTTGAAATTGAATAAAATCATCGAATAGTTAATCAACTGTTTGATTTTGAAAAAATCCCAAATCCCACTGGGATTCCCAGAATTTTGAAAATCCCAATCCCAAATCCCAAAAAAAAACACGAACGCCCAAGTATACCCTGAATAAGTTCACCGCTCACCAGCTTAAATAAAAAAACCATCCATTTTTCGAAGAGTCGCTGTGAAAATTGGGATAATTATGGGCATTACATCAAAGTTTTTGAGCCTGATTTTGCGATTGTCTGAAAACCCCTAGGTAGTCAAACGTTACAGTTGGGAACTCTTGTGTTAAGGAATTGGTCGCCTTTTTTATGTGAATTGCTTTTCCTAGTGGTAAACCAACTATTTTGGGGACAAGGAATCAATTAATTTTGCTAAATTTTTAATTTAACATCTTTTTCTCCAATTTTAGGACAAAATAATGACATAATTAATGCAACTAGATACAATGACCAGACTTAGGGTATGGAATCGGGTGAATTTGAATGATTTTTGTATTTTAGCTGTAATGAGATGGTATTTTTCGGTTGAAGTATCAGGTTGTGTCTTAAATACGTTCGTTTTTTTCAAAAGTTTTTTGACAATTTTTAAAAGTTGACTTTCCATTTTATAGCTAAGATTCTTAGCTACAAAATGAAAGGTCAACTTTAAAAAACACAATGCCGCAAACAACGACTTTTGAAAAAAATACGAACGTATTTAAGACACAACCTAATACTTTTCGACCCCGAAATTGTCCCTTTTTCTGCCTTAAAATGTTCTTTTCCTGCCCCAATTTAACACTCGGCTTGTCACGCGTAGTAATTGCCTCTACTGATACAGAATTTAACGCCCAGCACGATGTTGTTTTTAGTTTTCCGTCCGCACCAACAACATCATCGCCAAAAAAGCATTTGAAAATTGCGAGCAAACAGGGCTACAACATAGCGTTAAAATTTTTAAAAAATATGCGTTTCCTGAAAAGTGAGAGCCATTTTAGTGCCAATCTACGTTTTCGCCAAAACCTGCACTTTGGTGGATAAATTGCGATTTCTTCCCAATTTTGAAAATAGTATCATTGATGTTTGTGCGCGTTGCAAAGCCCTGTGTATTAACATTTTGACATATTATTTGCCTGGATGAACCAAAAATTTAGGTGAGAACCATGCAAAAGAAGCAAACAAATTGATGACATGAGACGGCTGTTTGCTCGCAATTTTCAAATGCTTTTTTGGCGATGATGTTGTTGGTGCGGACGGAAAACTAAAAACAACATCGTGCTGGGCGTTAAATTCTGTATCAGTAGAGGCAATTACTACGCGTGACAAGCCGAGTGTTAAAAAAAATTACCTTTGTTCTCGGTGATTTTTCAATCAATTTTTAATTTTTTCAGCCATCTTGTAGCTCTGTATCTGAAATTCAATTTGGGGCAGGAAAAGAGCCTTTTGAGGCCGAAAAGGTACCATTTAGGGGGCGAAAAGAATTACAACCTATTTTTTTATTTACGATAGCAAAAATGAAAGCCCAGAATCGTGGCTACAGATTGGTATATGGAAAGTGTGTACTTACCGAAAAAATGTTGGAAATAAAACCAAAACTAATCAAAAACGTGCAGAAAGCTGAATGCCGGTATCATAAATAGAAAAAGTGCCATTGCATTACAGCTAAAGTTAAAAAAAACATTCAAATCTATATAAAAAATGTGGCCAACTTAAAAAAATAGACGGCCAAATTCTATATATTTATTATGAATTTCAAAAAGGCGGCCGAATTCCCACATTAGGTACTACCATTACAATTCTATTTGATCAAATTTGAGCCAATCTTTAATGGCCATAAATGTTTATTTCGGGGCAAAACATTTGTCTATTTTTGAGTGCAACTTTCGCCCAATTTAGGTTTTTTTGGTGGCGTTTGGATGGCGCTAGTGGAGAATCCGTGTCCAAAGTATGCCTTGGTCCCCCCTATTGTTTTTCGTGAAAAAGAGCTTGCCCCCTGTTGTTTTTCTTATCAAAAAATGCCTTGGTTCAAAACAAATTTATTAATTCAAAAACAACAGGGGGGACCAAGGCATATTTTGGACACGGATTCTCCACTAGCGCCCGTTTGGATTTATTTCTGCTTTATAGTTGATTTATCGATTCGACCCAAATAATTAAAGAATGTGTAACCTGTTGGTTAGACGGGCCAGGTGTCTCATCGAATTTGGTCCATTATCGAGTTTGGTGGTTGAGGACAAAGAGGAATTTCTGTGAGCTGTGGTATAGGGAGTTAGGTCGATGAACTCAGGGTACTTCACCTAAGTAAAAGCGCTCAAACATCAATTACAAAATCAATTTCAAAAACTGACTGGATCCTTGATTTTTTGCCTTCTGGCAGTGACTGTGTGCTCAAATCTCTTCAGATGAAAACAGGCAACTATCGGCAACTTTCGTAAAGTCAGTTGCTTGGTGGACTGAAAAAGAGTTTTTAATTACATGCTGGTGCTGCACCATCTTCGAATTAGATAGCCTATCTAGGGCCAGTTATCTCTTTTTTGATTCTGATGTGATTTTTTTTGATTCTAATAAGGCCCCCCCCTCCTAAATTCAAAAAACCTGTTTGCGGCATTGTGTTTTTGGCCCATTTTTTGAAAACTTCTGTCATGCAAGTTACCACCCATTTTGTAGCTCATCTCACTGGCTACCAAATGGGTGGTAACTTGCATGAACAAAATGGGCCAAAACCAATGCCACATTTTTGAATTTACGCACTTTTTCTGGGGTCTGGAACATATATTTGGGTGCTCTGTACTTAAGTTTTAGAAGGCATAAGTTTTTGGGGGTATTCTATACTAGGGTTGAAAATTAAAAAAAAGCTGGCTGCTCCTAGGTGGATCCGAACTTGGATGGTTTTTGTTGTAAAATCGACTGTAAAAATATTTAAAAAAATTACTTCTTCATACGAGCCGCAGTTGTCACACTTGATTTTGGAGTGGATTCCAAGGTTTTCCGGCTTTACAAAACTACAAACAAATTAAATGACAAGTTTGCTTATAATTATTAAAATTATGACTAACTTTTCCAAACATTCGTCCAATGACCTTTCCTTCATACCGGAAGGCAGGTCCGATGATCCGGCACCGGAGTTGGCTCGTTTATTCAAACCATTGAGCAGTTCTAAGGAAATGTCCCTGTAAAAACACAACAACTGTGGTCAGCAGATTGTAAATTAAAAAGCAGTTACACACCAATATGGGTCAACAGTGGTAGAAACACGCCTAAAAAATAAGAAACTAATCCAAGAAGAATCGGCGTACACTTTTTGAAAAGTTGATTGAATTAACTAAGATGTTATCGCATATGATGTTCTTATTGAAAAAATGATTCCTAGCGGAAAAAAAATAAATTTGCTGTGTATTATGTGCACCCATGTATTCTCTGAGATAACATATCCTTTTTCGACACGCAACGCATATGGCGTCATTGGTGTAGTGGTAACATTGTTGCCTTCCAAGCAATAGCGCCGGGTTCGATTCCCGGATGACGCATTCTTTATACATCAACTTTTTAAGTGTATCTACCTAATTTTATTTTATGTACTTTTTTTGCTAAAAATTACAGTCAAGTCTCTATTAAGAGTATATAGGGGTGGCACACAAGTTCCAACGAAAAAATTTCCAAATGAGGAATTCTCCAAACAGTTAATTCCAACAAAAAAAATTTCAAATGAGCACTTGGCCAATCGAGGAATTCTCCAAACAGGGAATTCTCTGAACGAGGAATTCTCCAAATGAGGAATTCTCCAAACAAGATTTTTTCAAACGTTGAATTTCTCGAACGGAAAATTTTGAACGATGACTATTCCTTATCCTTAGCGCTGCTGACAAGTCAAAAGTTTTGACGCGTCGAGCCAAAAACTGTACATAATCATCTCAAAAACTTAGCCCAGCTAAATAAATAGCTTTTTAGCGACTATAGCTGGCAAGCTGCGGAAAGATGACCTACAACAATGATTACGACGCTCTCTTTGATAGTGACGATGACTCCATAGAAAGTTCTGAGACAGACAGAGCGAGCGAGTTTGAAGATTCCGAAGAAAAAGAGATCCTGCAATTAGACGAGCCACTATCTATCCAGGAGCTAAGGTGCAAGAAGAGAAAGAAGGTATATCATGGAGTCTTTTTGGCGTATTATGATAACTATAACCTCATATAGAACTACTACGAAAAAGCCTTTCGGTGTGAAGGCTAAGCCTTGTTTGTTGACTATACAAATGTGGGTTAAACAGGATTAGCAAGATTCCCTGCTTGATATTTCATAGCTAATAAATTCCTTATTGGAGAATTCTTCGTTTGGAGAATTCCCCGTTTGGAGAATTCCTCGTTTGGAGAATTCCCTGTTTGGAGAATTTCTCGTTTGGAGAATTCCTCGTTTAGAAAATTCCTTTTAGGAAATTTGCGTTTGGAGAATTCCTCGTTTGGAAAATTCTTCGTTTGGAACTTGTGTCCCACCCGTATATAGTATTTGGCATGTGTCCGTCCTACTTTTTAATGGACATTTTGACCACATTCAGGCCATTTTTGCTTATTTTTCCGATTATTTTCGGCAATGTCTCGACGGAACCCCAAACTTCAGACAATTCAGCGTCTTTTTATGCCGAGACCCAGGAAAATGTCTTCGAAAAAGAAAAACTTTTGTGGTCCCTCAAAATTGGAGTTGTCTCTATATAGTATTTGGCATGTGTGGGTGGGTCGCCACTTTTGTGCTCAAGCCCGATTTTCGGCCACTATTGGCAAACATATGTCGGATATCTTTCCGGAACCCGAAAATTAAACATCTTAGCTTTCCTTTAAGCATAAAACCGCAGAATCGAAGTGGCTGTGAAAAAGGTTTAAGTCCTCCAAACTGGAGATGGTGGACTTTAGCCTGGATTTTTAGTGCATTTTTGTGTTTAAGCCCAATTTTCGGCCAGTTTTGCAAATTTTTGTCGGATATTTTCCAGGAACCCTGTTTAATCAGGGCGGGGGTGGTTATAATCAGGGGATATGTGATGGATTGATATTTATTAAAATTTCAAAATACGATAGAGGCGCCGATAGGCGCCTGTTGTCCCTAGTTAAGAGTATTGTCGTATATTATACGAGAAATTCTACAGAAATTCTACATTCTACAGAAATTCTACAAATTCTACTGTTTCGGGCTGAAGCCCGAAACAGTTAAATGTCTTCTTCAAACAAATGTCAATTTTGATTTTTCGTGCACTGAAATGTTCCAGATGCTTTTGAATGATAGAAACTTGTTAACTGAAATTCGAGGAGGTAAAAAATATGATGTTTAGCATTTGTTGTTGAATTACGCCGTAATTCAACGGTGAATAAAGTAATTATTACGGTGAATAAAGGTACTTTTCGAAAATTCGCTGATTTTTGGTGCTGATTTTATAAATAAATTCGCTGATTTTCAAAAAATTTCGATGGGAGCCCTGATTAAGTTTCATATTATACAAGAAATTTTACAGTTATCAACGTACAGTTATCGACGCGGGAAAACTGACTCAGGGTAATAACTGTGCGTCTATAACTGTACGTTGATAACTGTAGAATTTCTCGTATATTATACGAGAAATTCTACAGTTATTATCATACAGTTATCGATTAAGTTTCATATTATACAAGAAATTTTACAGCTATCAACGTACAGTTATCGACGCGGGAAAACTGACTCAGGATAATAACTGTGCGTCTATAACTGTACGTTGATAACTGTAGAATTTCTCGTATATTATACGAGAAATTCTACAGTTATTATCGTACAGTTATCGATTAAGTTTCATATTATACAAGAAATTTTACAGCTATCAACGTACAGTTATCGACGCGGGAAAACTGACTCAGGATAATAACTGTGCGTCTATAACTGTACGTTGATAACTGTAGAATTTCTCGTATATTATACGAGAAATTCTACAGTTATTATCGTACAGTTATCGATTAAGTTTCATATTATACAGAAATTTTACAGCTATCAACGTACAGTTATCGACGCGGAAAACTGACTCAGGATAATAACTGTGCGTCTATAACTGTACGTTGATAACTGTAGAATTTCTCGTATATTATACGAGAAATTCTACAGTTATTATCGTACAGTTATCGATTAAGTTTCATATTATACAAGAAATTTTACAGCTATCAACGTACAGTTATCGACGCGGGAAAACTGACTCAGGATAATAACTGTGCGTCTATAACTGTACGTTGATAACTGTAGAATTTCTCGTATATTATACGAGAAATTCTACAGTTATTATCGTACAGTTATCGATTAAGTTTCATATTATACAAGAAATTTTACAGCTATCAACGTACAGTTATCGACGCGGGAAAACTGACTCAGGATAATAACTGTGCGTCTATAACTGTACGTTGATAACTGTAGAATTTCTCGTATATTATACGAGAAATTCTACAGTTATTATCGTACAGTTATCGATTAAGTTTCATATTATACAAGAAATTTTACAGCTATCAACGTACAGTTACCGACGCGGGAAAACTGACTTAGGATAATAACTGTGCGTCTATAACTGTACGTTGATAACTGTAGAATTTCTCGTACAATTCGAAAAAGATTTTGCCCGATTTCTAAATTTTGCCCGAGAAAAAAACCGGGCAATTTATCGAGAATTTTTTCGTTGCCTAACCCTAGGCATGCCCTTTAATACTAATTTTTAGCTATCATGGCAATATACCTACCCGCATCTTGTACACGTCAAATCTGACTGGAGTTGTCCAGTAAATCTGGCGAAAAAAATTCAGTATAAGGTCACAAATTTTGCCCCAAACCAACTTACAACCGGTCAATTATGCACTTGCACTCGTGGGGATTTACTTTCATTGATATGCCTGGAAAATTATTTGCCATGCAAAAAAGTCGTTATTTTTGAACTAAATTCATCCACTTTCTGAGTGTTTGTGCAGAACATTGAGTGCTGATATGAGAAACTCGTGGGCATCATGCTGCTCATAGCCAGCCAGGTGTTCGGCGTGAGTCCACACCAGATGCAGCTACAAAAGTGTGTTGAAGTTTGTTTTGATTGGTGCAAAAAGTCATTTACCATTTTGTGGGGCACATAAGGAACTACTTCGCCTCCGTAGAACTCCTAGATTTAAAGCAAATAATTTGGTTTAAAAATAAAAATGAATAAAAAAATTGGGTGCTACTTGCATATACCCACCGATTTTTATACGTCAAATATTTATAAATCACTCGGAAAGACTGTCCAAATTTTCGTGTAGAGCTCAAAAAGTTGCTCTAGGGCCATAAATATCAAAATAAAAGAATTTTAAGAAAAATACTGACAATTTTTGAATTTAAGAAATAGTTGACCCTAAAAGTTGAGGGGTCAACTCGACTATGCTTGCAGCCAATGACAGTTCAATTTTTAGTCAAAAAGCAGAAATGTTCCCGATATTTTTCACAAGCCGAACAGGCGCCTTAACAGGCGCCAAAATAAACTAAACTGAAAAAAAAATTTGGGGTCACAGGTTCGAAGACCCCCTTGAGCATACCTGGTTTTTCCCACTTTTCTGGCAAAACTCAAAATTTTAAGCATCACATGTCAATTCTGATAGCATTAGCGTTCTCAGCGACCTCGATTTACCCTTAGATATGATGAGAACAAAATATAATACAATCGGGAAGTGGGTTAAAAAGCGTGGCACGAAAAAAAAGCGTGACATGCCGACAAAAATACTATATGTAGATTTCATTGAAAGTGAAAACATCCTCAGATAGCCCTGCAATTCTAGTTCTTCTTTCCCAGACTATGATTACGGCAGGGTTGCCAGAACGTCTGATTTTGCAGAAATGTATTGATTTTGGAGGGCCAAATCTGACAAAATTTGAAATGTCCGATTTGGCAGAAATGTATTGATTTTTGAAAAGGTGTTTGATTTTGTCTGATTTTTCAAATAAAGGGTGGCGCAAGTACCCAAGGCCCCACCCTGTATGTTTCAAAATGAACGTTATTTTAGTCGTTTGTTAAAGATTTTGCCGGTTGCACAGTATTTTCCGTTAATCATCTGACTGTGTAATTCTCTTTTATTAACTGTGGATGTTGGTTTTTGTTCTCTGTTTTATCGTTTATTTTAAGATTTATTCTTTTGATCCGTCTCCAACTTCATGACAAGCAGAACTAATCCGACGCCGACTGATGAAAAGACTGCTGCAGCTGAGGGGGCTTGGGCTTATCATACTCTTCAGCACAACCAATCTTTTGCTTCGACTTCATGTGTCTCGTCCAAAGCTTTGTTCCGTACAATGTTTTCCGATTCAGAAGTGGCCAAGAAGTTCTGTGTCTTCAGTGTCGGAAAGATGGTCTTTCAATAAAGAATGTTAAAAAATTTTGATTTCTTTCTAGTTATCTGATTTTTATGGAAATGTATTGTCTGGTAACCCTGGATTACGGCCATTTAGTTCAGTTTTGTCCTTTAATTTTCTAACTTGCAAGCCAACCTGAAACAGTTTGGCCAGCTCACACATCAAACACTTGTTGCTTTCATTGGCAAAGATGACTGACTGACAGTTGTGTTGGTCCGAGAGAAAATAGTCCCTTAGCATTGGAATGTGCAACAGGGTCTGGATTATACAATTCTTAACAAAAACTGTATCTTTTGCCATTCTAAATGCATTAGGTGGATGCGCATTATCAACGCATGATTGTATTGGCGCATGATTGTTGCGACTTTTCTGATTCGCCACAAGTTTTTAAAAATAGATGTAAAAAGTATTGGAGGGTATTTGTGGGTGTGCCACCATCAGTGCTGGCAATCCGCTCCGGCTCCGGCTCCGAGCCGGAGCCGGAGCGAGAATTTTTGGATCATGGATCCGGAGCGAAAATTTTGACTTTCCAGAGCCAGAGCCAGATCCGGAGCGAAAATTTTGACTTTCCAGAGCCGGAGCCAGATCCGGAGCGAAAAATTTGACTTTCCAGAGCCTGAGCCAGATCCGAGCGAAAATTTTGACTTTCCAGAGCCGGAGCCAGATCCGGAGCGAAAATTTTGACTTTCCAGAGCCAGAGCCAGATCCGGAGCGAAAATTTTGGATTCCCGGAGTGGGAGCCGGATCCGGAGCGAGAATTTTTGAAATGCCAGCACTGGCCACCCTATAAAAATTTATGGTCAGAATACGCTCATGCATTTATAATGGACCCTTTTGTAAGGTCACATACCATAAAACAAGTGTTGCCCATGTTGACCAGTCCTCTAAGACCTAATTTTTGGTTAAAATATCAGCAAAAAAATCACGTATGAAATGTAAAAAATACCCCTCAAAGAGTTCTGGCCCATCTTCAAAACCTTGAGTGAGTTTTTGCGGAAAAGTTTGGTCTCCGTTTTTCCAGGATTCCAGTCGTATTTCAGGCTCATTCCTAGCCTCCTTCTTTGGGCATTCTGAGCATCTCTTCTGACTTTTTCCACCCGTCTGTCATAAACGAAGTCGTTGCATTTAAAACAGAAGATTTCTCCAAAGTTGGTGGACACTGCTGCAACAGTTAGTGTGGTTAGCATCAAGTAAGCTGACAAAAAGCGCCTATTGGCCCTGTGCATAGTCGGGGTCAACTTTTAGGGTCAACTTTTTCTTATATTCAAAAATTTTGTCAATATTTTTTTTATGGCCCTAGAGCAGGGCATCGAATTGTACTTATTAATAAGATTTGTACTTATTTTGAGACCCCAAATCTTATTTATTTTAAATGTACTTATTAATCAGAAATGTACTTATTTTCGACTTGTGTACTTATTTTGTACTTATTTTTTAAATTGGCGCCAAAATCAAAGAAAACATTTCAAATGTTGTAAATTTTCGCCTGCGGCGCATTTTTTTTAAATTTTCAGTTGTGTGAGATCTTTAAAGTAAGTCAGGCATTTTGCGATGGTTTTCTAAACTCTTTCTCAAGGACAATGACTCGCTTCCAAATCTCTACCGTCTCGTTAGCACAATTCTCTCTATCCAGTTAGCCAATGCGTTCATCGAGCGGGTCTTTTCGTTGTGCAAAGCGCAGTGGACGGACGCCAGGAATTGTCTTCAAGTGGAAACGGTGGAGGCCCTCCTCCAAGTCCGCGTCAACTTCGACATCGATTGTGCCGGCGTCTACAAGCTGCTCATTAAGGATGGAGAACTCCGGAAGAAGATTCCAGGAGGAGAAAAATGGAAATGAATTGCTTTGTTTTCCTTGGAAATGTCATGATTGTATGTAAAAATGTTGAAATAAAAAATTTGAAAGCAATGTACTTATTTTTGGGGTCAAAATCTTATTTTTTTTCAAAAATGTACTTATTTTTAAAATTTTTCATTCGAAGCCCTGCCTTAGAGCAACTTTTTGAGCTCTACACGAAAATTTAGGCCTGGAGTACACAATTGTGAAGTGCTCTAAAATTGCAAATTAACATGTTTTTATTACGTTTTAAGGTCTAAAAATTCTTAAAAAATGTTTTTAGTGCGCGGAAAGACATTTTTGGGAAATTTTTTTTACAAAAAATTGGACTTTTTTCCCATGTTTTTACGTTGTTTTTACCTTGTTTTTCTCACTGGACTAGGCAAAAAAGCTTCTAATTGCATTTATATCTTACGAATCTTGCTCGGATTCATCTCTAAGGTAAGTGGTACCCGAAATTTTCGGATACATGAACCGAGGAACCGAACCGTATCCGAAATTTTCGGGCACCCGAACCGATACCCGAAAACCGAAAAAAAACCGGGTTTCGGTTCCAATTACCCGAAAACGGGTACCCGAACCGCCAACCCTATCTTTAAAGCACTAACTACAGGAGAGACCAAGGCAGAAAGTGTATTTTTCGGCAAAAATTTTTTTTTTTGAAAAGTGTCGACCGCGCCCTAAAACACGTTTCAGATGCTATAGCCTTGAAATAATACCATTTCGGGACACTTCACAATTGTGTACTGGCTAAAGTGCCTTATATGTCATAGCCCGAAAAGTGGTTTTGACCACTTTTTTGAACTTATCTGGTCGTATATAGTACGAAAAACATGTTTTTTTCACCCGGACGATTATTTGTGGAAAAATATTTTTTTGACCAAAAATGATCATAAATGATCAATAAATGATCATAAATAACCACTTTTTTGATCATATTGTCCACTGTTCGGGGCGGGTGAGCATCCAATTCTCATGGCCGGCCTACCACATGCAAAAGCAGGGCTATGCAAGTGTTGTTGTACACTTACATAGCCCACTTTTTGAGATGTATGGTCTCTAAGGTGCTTGGGGTGCGCATCTCAAGTCAAGCCCCAAGCCCCGCGCCCCCGCAGGCAGGCTGAGACTTAGAGATGCGCACCCCAATCACCTTAGAGACTATTCCGAACAATATGCTAAAGTTTAACACTCTCATTCCCCCTTTTTACATACAGCAGCCATGTGAATTGGTGGATGTGTAACTATATTTATGATCATTTATTGATCATTTATGATCATTTTGGTCAAAAATATTTTTCCACAAATAATCGTCCGGGTGAAAAAAACATGTTTTTCGTACTAATTACGACAAGATAAGTTCAAAAAAGTGGTCAAAACCACTTTTCGGGCTATGACATATAAGGCACTCCGGCCTGTGTACTTTAGCCAAATTTGGACAGTGTTTCCGAGTGATTTATAAATATTTGACGTATAAAAATCGGTGGGTGAAAAAAGTTGAGGGGTGAACTTAGGAGTCAACATTTGCTAAAATTTTTTAGAGACAAGATTTCAATTTTCAGTTAATGCCATCTTGTAGAGCTCGAAAAGTTGAGTGGGGGTCACAAATATCAGATTTGGCACTTTCTCCTCAAAAAATTGATATTTAGCACTTTTGAAAAAAGTTGACCTCTAAAAGGTTGAGGGGTCACTCGACTATGGGTTGAGGGATAAGTTCTGAGCGTTTTTCATTCATTAAATTTTGTCCGAATGTGAAATATTTGTGGCTTAGTATTATGTGCCATTTTGTAGAAGAAAGTCTCCTCTTTCATTTTTACTGATCAGTCTTTACAATTTCACAAAACCATATTGATTTTTGACCTTAAACAACAGAATTTCAAGTTAAAACAATTTAAAAAGATAGATTTTAGTCATTTTTTTTAAAACTTAATTTTTTCTAAAAGCCATGTCGCAACCAGGGTGGTGGCCTCAGCCGGCTGAGGTTAAAGTCACCCGGCTGATGGCTGAGGTTAAACTCAGCCATCAGGCGGGTGAGACTGAGGCTGATGGCTGAATTAAAATTTTCCACCTAGCTGAGCCGGCTGAGGCTGAGGTAATCGTGAAGTATACCACCCTGGTCGCAACACTCGCAAAAAATCATTCTCTGAACTAGGTTTTGTAGCTCTTGAACTGCGCTACAACATGGTGCTATGATGTTGCTGAAGTTTATTGTCAAGAGCATTTTCGGATGCATGTCTAAGGTAAGTGAGTGCGCGCATCTCTAACTCTCAAGCCCCCGAAGGGAGCTTGAGAGTTAGAGATGTGCGAAAAGCTGCGAAAAGAAATTCAAGGAGGTGATAAATGGAAAAAACATCGAAAAAAAGTGTGGGAAGGACATTTTCCAAAAAAAATTTTTGCTTGCCTTGGTCCCCCTGTAGTTTTTTCCCCCGCCCCCTTCGGGGAACAAGTACACAATATGCGCCCCAAAATTTTAGTGGTAGATAGTGGTAGATGCACTGAGGCAAACATAGAATTGACAATTGTTGTACCTACTTAGGTGCACGCAAATTGAGCAAAAATAGACAAAATGATTAAAAATAGGAAAAATATAATTATTTTAAATCTCATTTAGATCTCGCAAACAAATTTTTGGGGCGCATATTGTGTACTTGTTCCCCCTTCGGGGGCGCAGGGGGCTACATACCTTAGACACAAATCACTCGAAAGTGACTCTGGATGCATAAAAAATGTATGTATGGGTCTCAGTATTCAAAACTATGCTCAAATTCTATTTTTTTAAGGTGGAAAATCGACAATGGCTGAAATTATCCATGTGGTTTGCCTTGGTCCCCCAAGGCAAAAAGTAAAATTTTGGTCAAAAATTTTTTTTCTCGAAAGTTGTCTTGCGCCACCTAAAAACATGTTTTCTGCACGTTTCAGGTGCTAAAACACTAGAAAAATTGCTCAAAAGTGGTCTTTTGGAGAATTACATATGCCCTTCCTTATACCAAATGGCATATAATACTACGCCACAAATATTTCACATTCCGACAAAAAATTTAATGAATGAAAAATGCTCAGAACTTATCCCTCAACCCAGTATTGCACTTTGACCGCTACTGAAGGGAAGGCTGTCTAAATTATTTTTTTACATTTTTAACACTGCCGGGTGGACCAGCAGATCCGTATATTCTGGTGCACAATTTGCTTTCTCAAAAAGTGGGTATGAAGGGTCAAAATAGAGCAGATTTCAGACCATCATAAACTGATGGTTTTAGTTTGTTTCGCATTTATCTCTATTAAATTGCCATAACTTATTTTTATGTTTTATATCAAAATGATGGCCTGTGTCTCCTCTTTCGAATGAGTGTACGTTTTTTATACTATCACAACAAAATCTAAGATTTTCGGTCTAAAGAAACGATTATGTTATTTTTATTATTAATAACTTATTTATTATTAATAACTATTTATTGTAAAATTACACGTGATACTAAAATTACGTGCGGAACACTTTTTACGCTAAGAATATCCGAAATTCTGACACTGAATTCATGTTCAGCATGGTCGACTTCATCATTAAACTGCTCTTAAAACTTAAAATTTGCTGTCAAATTTTAAATTCTGCTCGAGACAATAAACATTTAAACAAAAGAAATCGCATTTGTTTAAATGTTTATTGTCTCGAGCAGAATTTGAATGGTCTTCTAATCCTAATTTTTCAAATAAAAGACTCAGAGAAATTTTTTGCTGCGCCGCATTGAGTTTTCAAAGGGCTCAAATTTTTACCCGCCAAAAATTAGTTTGACGGACTAAGGCATCCGAAAATTGAAATATTGTGGTCGATCCCAGGTATAGCTATACATATGATTTTTGTATTCAGCGCATCGGAAAACATGTAAAAGTGCTAAAAGCAAATACAAGTTTTAGGGGTTGACATTTTGCAGTTTTGGCGGTTTCCTTGTCAGTAGATTAATCAAGCTGCTAGAAAAGAGCTTTTACAAAAAAAAATATTGACTTCAATTAAGGTCAAAATGCAATAGTGTCCAAACAACAGTGGATATACCCATTGACATACCCATGAAATGACTTTTGGATTGCATGTGTGGCTCTGAATAATTATTTTAATAATTTTTAGTATGGGTAGATGGTGCACTCACTCATGTGCTTAAGACAAGCAAACACAGCGCAGTCAAAACAACAGCACATGAGTGCGCTTAACCGGCTTGAGCATTCTGTACAGTTGATAAAAGAGGCCTAAAATACAGTATAATTTTTTGCGTTTCATTTTTTCTATACCGTCTAGACCAGGGCTGTCCCGGATATCCGATATCCGGCACTTTTTGACATGCGATATCCGAAAAAATGGCGAATTTTCGCATACTTTTTGAAAAATTTTTGTTGAAAAAAAAATTTGGCACTTTTTGGCACATCCGGTACAGTGCTCGGAATTTTCGAATTTGTTCGTACTCGTACTTCGTACCTTAATTTTTTTTGCTCTCGTACTCGTAGTCGTACCTCGTACCTCTTATTATTTTGTCTCGTACTTCGTATTCGTATTCGTACTGACCTTTTTTTCTCTCGTACTTCGTACTCGTAGCACGAGTACGATACGAGTATGAAGTACGGGTACGACTTCCGAGCACTGACACGGTACAGGGGTTCGATCGCAAATTTCTAAAGTAAAGGCATCTAGTGTCAAAAATAAAGGCAACTTAAAGGCATGTTGTCCCTATGCTTCAAACCCGACAAAAATCAACAAAAAAAAACAACTTTATTGACGAACAACATATTTTTCTCCCTCCCCCCTTTCCTGCTTTCAACACCTCTTTCTGCCCAAGAAAGTAGTCATAACTTCCATAACATTCGTCAAAATGTGCCTTTATTTTCAAAAAAAAATTAAAGGCAAAATTTTTAAGTTAAAGCCTTTAATTAAGGGATATAATCGGACCCCTGATCCGGTACCCAACATCCGACACTTTTTGACATCCGATATTCGATCCGATATTTTTTCGTATCCGGTGTAGCCCTGATGTAGACCAACAATTTTTTAGAGTCATTAAGTTTCAAATACTTCTAGACCTATACCTTAGTTGAGATATCACGCGAAGAGAGGGGAAAGACAAGGCGTTTCACTAGCAAGGGATAGCGCTTTAACACAAATTCACGTCGCTTGATCAGATGACTGCATGACGATGTTTTCATAGCTTGGCATCAGCTGAAAATAAAATATAAAAACTGATATTTTAAAGATTTACTGTATATTCTTCACTAATTTTCCTCCCCAAAGTGACAAAATGTAGCCAAGATGACTTTGCCGATTTCCTGGATCGCCGGACTGCTTTGCTCTACCGATTTCCTGGATCGCCAGACTGCTTTGCTCTACCGATTTCCTGGATCGCCGGACTGCTTTGCTCTACCGATTTCCTGGATCGCCAGACTGCTTTGCTCTACCGATTTCCTGGATCGCCGGACTGCTTTGCTCTACCGATTTCCTGGATCGCCGGACTGCTTTGCTCTACCGATTTCCTGGATCGCCAGACTGCTTTGCTCTACCGATTTCCTGGATCGCCGGACTGCTTTGCTCTACCGATTTCCTGGATCGCCAGACTGCTTTGCTCTACCGATTTCCTGGATCGCCAGACTGCTTTGCTCTACCGATTTCCTGGATCGCCGGACTGCTTTGCTCTACCGATTTCCTGGATCGCCAGACTGCTTTGCTCTACCGATTTCCTGGATCGCCGGACTGCTTTGCTCTACCGATTTCCTGGATCGCCGGACTGCTTTGCTCTACCGATTTCCTGGATCGCCAGACTGCTTTGCTCTACCGATTTCCTGGATCGCCGGACTGCTTTGCTCTACCGATTTCCTGGATCGCCGGACTGCTTTGCTCTACCGATTTCCTGGATCGCCGGACTGCTTTGCTCTACCGATTTCCTGGATCGCCGGACTGCTTTGTTCTACCGATTTCCTGGATCGCCGGACTGCTTTGCTCTACCGATTTCCTGGATCGCCAGACTGCTTTGCTCTACCGATTTCCTGGATCGCCAGACTGCTTTGCTCTACCGATTTCCTGGATCGCCAGACTGCTTTGCTCTACCGATTTCCTGGATCGCCAGACTGCTTTGCTCTACCGATTTCCTGGATCGCCAGACTGCTTTGCTCTACCGATTTCCTGGATCGCCAGACTGCTTTGCTCTACCGATTTCCTGGATCGCCAGACTGCTTTGCTCTACCGATTTCCTGGATCGCCGGACTGCTTTGCTAATGTTTCTATAGTCTACAGTCTTCGTAGGAATTCCAGTTTCTTCTGTTTTGCTTCTCGGCGTCTCAGTCTTCGGAAGATTCTTGGCTTCTCCAATCTTTTTTGTCGACTTTCTTCTTCCTGATTTGCTTTGCATTTCGTGTAAGCTCTCGAGGTTCTGAAAGTACATTTTGTCACTTTTGGGCAAGGGGAAACTAGAGAACATACAGCATTGCAAAAAGTGTGTTAAAAAAAGGCTTAAGTTACTTTCCACCGTCAAAAGGTTCAAAAATACCGTAAAATTTTAAAATTTTGTTATTTTATTTAACAATTATTTACTTTTTGTAAATTTTTTTATACCAGCGTGTAGCCCTGAATCTCAGCTTTCCGATAGGCTATCAACTGACTTAATAAGATTTTAAAAAATTGTAGAAAAAAGAGTTTGATTGCAGTAGCTTTTCCTAAAAATTCAATCCATACAAAGATTTTTTTCACAACTTTTTTTAAACTTTATTAGGTCATTTAATAGCTTGTTAGAAAGCTGAGATTTAGGGCTACCCGTTGGTGCAAAAATTTTAGAAAATTAAAACAAAAGTTGAATAATTTTTGAGACAAACATTTTTTTGGATTTGACCGGATAAATTACTAATTTGACGGGATTTTTGAAGCTTTCGACGGCGGAAAGTAACCACAGCCGTAAAAAAGCAAATTTTTAAAGTAATTAGCAATTGTAATGGTAATGAGTAAATATGTGTGCAAATGAAAATACCTCCGAGTTCTTTATTCAGCAAAATAAGTGAAAAAAAAACAATATGGAAGGCTGAAAAACAGCATAGCATAAAGTTTTAAAATTGCAGCAAAAACATGGATCACATGATGATAATTGAACTTGTCTAACTGTGGGGTCTGCCTACTTTTGTATTTTGTACCTTGTACTTTTAAATAAAAGTACCCATTTTCAGCTGAAAATTTTTATTCTGAGGCACTCCAATAGGCGACAATTCCTCAGCAATCCGAATCATAAAGCAGAATTTAAAAAAAATACTTAGTCGCTGAGATATGACCTTAAGTTGGAGTAAGTTAAATGGTCATTTTAAAATATTGACCTCCAACTTTAGGTCATATCTCAGCGACTAAGTATTTTTTTCAAATTCTGCTTTATATTCGGATTGCTGAGGAATTTTCGCCTATTGGAGTGCCTCAGAATAAAAATTTTCAGCTGAAAATGGGTAATTTTATTTAAAGTACAAACAAATTTCAAGGGGGGTGACTTGGGCTTTTACGGCGGGACTACCATAATATTGTCAACAAGGCCACAGGCGCCTATCGGCGCCTCTATAGTATTTCGAAATTTCAATGAGGGCTATGACTTCATTCATAAAAATAGGTATATCCCCTATTAGAACTCATTTTTTTCGCCTGTTCTTTGTTTAAAACGAAAGCTGACATTCTGGGGAACACGATGGTATTAGCGACAAAAGTGATTTCGCTATCTACGACCCGTTCTGGCCTTCGAAGTAAAAAAGCGTTAACCAACCACCCACCCACCCACACATGCCAAATACTATATAAGATAATGTTTTCGAATTATTTTTCGTTTGCATTTAAAAAATGTGTTCAAAAATTTGAACCATTCACTAGTCGAGCCCAACGTCGCTTGACATTGCCCGATCGGACGAGTTAGGCTACTTCCCGTGCTCTATAGTTATTCTTAGAAAGTAAATTGCTATATTGACTAGTAATTTAGATTCAAAATTTAAATGCACACAAAAAATAATTCGAAAACATTATTGACCAAATTATGTTGGTCCCGCGCGAATTCAAATTTCACAAAATGCTGTACTTATCAAGTTTCATGGTCATTTAATTCAGTCCTAACATGTGCTGGCCAACTTTTGTTTCAGCCTAAAAAGTCCCAAAACACAGCCGGGGGTAACTAAGGCAAGTAAACCCCCACTCGCCATTGAGTAATAGACTCTCATTTTGTTGCACAGGGCTAATCAAAATTATACCAACAAGCCTTGGATTTATAACAAGCCTTGAGTTTCCTTTTTACGGAGAGGGGGGTTTTTTATGACCCACAGTCATTTACTTCGACGTCTTGCACCAGATCCGTGAACCCTCGGACTAAGAAGCCAAAAAAATACTCGGACTCAAAGAATTGCTTGACGAAGGTCTTGATCCCAGTTTTCAGCTCCTCACAGTGATCCTCGGAAGGCTTGCCCCCATTAAAATGGCTCGTTTCTGTCTATTCTCGTCACCAATTTCGAACTACTTTAGCCGTTGCAAGCACCACTTCTCGGTCGAGACTCCCTCCAACTGCCTAGCACCTCAACCTCACTGATCTTGCTGTTCTTTTCGTAGAGTAAAATCAGGCAACGCTTCGGCAGATTACTGAAAATCATAAAAGGTGAAACTTAACAAGAGTAAAATTAAATTCGAAATCTGAGGGAACTTTTTGAACAATCTGGTAAAATCAACATAAACAACCACCAAGATAAATGTTCGTACAGAAAAATCAACAGAGATTGAAAGAGGAAATCGTGGACAAAAAGGTTACCCAGAAATCGTGAATAAATAGATCAAATAGTGCGTCTACAACAAAAAAAAGTCTGTGTAAAGAACAAAAACAATAAAATTTTCCAGTTATTTGCAAATAATGCCTATCAGAGCTGCATCAATATCCCTGCAGTCCATTGTAGGTCTTGAGTTGGAAGTTGTCCTGGTTGAGCAACTTGGCGATTTCGGCCTTTTGTGCGGGAGTGAACTCGCCTCGGGGGAATTCAATGTCAAAGGTTATGTAGAAGACCTCTGGAAAGGATGGACAATTAGTTTTTAGAGTTATAAGTGCTGAGCCAGGGTTCTGAATACAGTCAATCCTCGATTAACGACACCCCTCCACCTCGGCTCCGACACTTGTTTAGCTCGATTTTTAAGCCTTTTGCCAGTTGTCTTTGGTCAGTTCAGTGCGAAACATAGCGATTTTGATTTTGCCGAGTTTTTGTAAATGACAACAGTTTTGCCGAAAGACCCGCGGGTACCAATTTAACCACATCCTATTTTGAAAAAGGGGTGACGTTAATCGAGTACCCGCGGGTCTTTAGCATGACTGTTGTCATTTACAAAACCCTCAGAATCCTTGCAATGTTTCGGACTGAACTGACCAAAACAACTGGCAAAAGGCTTGGTTCTTATCCTTTATCCCGACCCAACCCAAGTTTTGATTGTTGAACTTTATTTTTATTTTGACACAAATAAGTTGATTCGCCTTTTCGGCAGCATAAAGCATGCATGCATACCAGAGTTTCTTTGTGCAGTAGGATCAAGCTGACAAAAATTTGTTCAATTTCCATACTATTAGGCTATTTTCCAGTGTCCCGGTACCCTTTAAATTAGGGCGGGGTCGGGATAAAGAATGAGAACCAAAGGCTTCAAAATCGAGCTAAAAGTGTCGGACTCGAGGTGGGAACGATTTTCGGGGTGTCGTTAAATCGAGGGTTGACTGTAGTCTTTTTAAATATTTGTCCTTTTGGAAACCCCAAATCTTTTTATTTTTGAAATTTTTAGTCGAAATATTTTTGTCTAAAAATGGCAATAAGCACTGGATAAAATGCTGTATTTCCTGTAATTAACGCCCTCAATAAGCGCCCTATTTCAAGTGGTCTGAAATTTCTGTTTTCACTTACTGTTTGAGCTGTGTAAAAATGCCTGAGAGGGATTTTAAAATCTAGCAGGCACGTTTTGCACAGCTCAAACAGTAAACTAAAACAAAAATTTCAGACCACTTAAAGTTTGAAAAAATTGCATGCCTCTAACTAACCCCCGGGCGTTAATTAACTGTACAAAGTTAATTAGAGGAAATACGGTGACCCTTTCCCTCAAAAAGGTCAAATATCTTTTTTTTAGCCAACTGTCCTTTTTTAATTTTCATTAGGAGTCCTGTGTCAAGCGCACGATGGATGCGCTTGGCTACCACCCTTTTGCCAATTTTTATACGCATTTTTGAAAATTTTCGAGACACAACTCAACATGATGCTAAGATGCTTCATTTTATGATGTCGAACGACTTGCGCACAAAAAAAAATTGGATTAGGGACATGATAAACAGAAATGTAAAAAAATTTACAAAAGGGCTAACAAAAATGCATAACTTAAAAAAAATTCTGTAATTTTCTATACAGCCAAACCTGGGTTATCCGACACCCCAGTTAACCGACACCCTCTTTTATCCGACACCATGAGCCCGATTTGGTTGGCCTGGTAAACCTACACCCCAGTTATCCGACACCCCAGTTATCCGACACCCCAGTTAACCGACACCCTCTTTTTATCCGACACCATGGCCCGATTTGGTTGGCCTGGTAAACCTACACCCCAGTTATCCGACACCCCAGTTATCCGACACCCCAGTTAACCGACACCCCAGTTAACCGACACCCCAGTTATCCGACACCCCAGTTATCCGACACCCCAGTTATCCGACAACCCCAGTTAACCGACACACCCCTTTATCCGACACCATGAGCCCGATTTGGTTGGCCTGGTAACCTACACCCCCAGTTATCTGACACCCCAGTTATCCGACACCCCAGTTAACCGACACCTCTTTTATCCGACACCATGAGCCCGATTTGGTTGGCCTGGTAAACCTACACCCCAGTTATCCGACACCCCAGTTAACCGACACCCTCTTTTATCCGACACCATGAGCCCGATTTGGTTGGCCTGGTAAGCCTACACCCCAGTTATCCGACACCCCAGTTAACCGACACCCTCTTTATCCGACACCATGAGCCCGATTTGGTTGGCCTGGTAAACCTACACCCCAGTTATCCGACACCTTGTTTAACCGACACCTCGCTTATCCGACACCATAAGGGCGGTCCCTTTGGGTGTCGGATAACCCAGGACTGACTGTAGCACTTCATATACCGTATTTCCTCTAGAGCCACCCCCTCTGATTCAAAATCGTGTTCTTGGCATTGCGTTTTTAACCCACTTTTCAATTACTTTTCTAGGCACGTTACCACTCATTCCGTAGCTCATCTCACTGACTACAAAACGGGTGAACTTGCCTGAGATGAATCTTTAAAAGTGGGTTAAAATGCAATGCCAGAACACGATTTGAATCAGGTGGCTCATTAGAGAATATTGGTATACCAATAATTATCCTACATAAAAACTTAAAAATCACCTCTCTTTGTTGTCATTAAGAGATGGCATACCCTCATCTTTCTTGTGAATCCTGGCTCGGCCAAGTTATCTAAAAATATTTTTCTTAAAACATTAAGTAGTATAGACTCTATTAATTCACATCCCCACAAGTGACAAAATCTATCTATTTTAGAGGTTTTTCGGTTTCGGACGAACTGACCAAAGACAACTAGCAAA
>JAMRYI010001212.1:0-38183 GCA_029231635.1 Ditylenchus weischeri | reverse complement strand
ACTCTTAAGTACGATTAAAAAAAGGTGCTTTCGGGCAAAACTTCTTACCTGAAAATTTGATTTTTGGAAAAAAAAAATTTTTGACTAAAATTCGACTTTTTGCTATATTTTCAATGGAAATATGTCTGTATTAAGAGAATTGTATCTTAACTGTACTAAAAGCAAAACACAAGCCACCGAAGTCTCGTTCAACTCCAACACAATACCACACCTCCGAAAAAGTGAAATTTAAACATAGTTTTGTTAGCAGGACCTACCGCATAAAAAAGTTTTTTTGCGTATATTTCATTTCCAACAGTATTTCTGGAGTGATTTGTGTCTAAGGTATGTGAGTGTGCGCATCTCAACTCCAAGCCTCCAAGCCCCCGAAGGGGAGATTTTTTTTTAAACATATATACCTTTTTTATGCGGTAGACACCAGTTAACAAAACTATGTTTAAATTCCATCTGTTTAGAGTATTTATTGCTTGAGAGTTAGGCGGTTTATTCTATACTAGGGTCTTTTCTAACGTCATTCTCTATAATGAAATGCGATGCAGTTGGGAAAAAATAGTCCTGACGACACCTCTTACATTCATGCTACCGATGTCAAATACGAGTATGTCAATTATATCCTAGCTCAGGTTACATACTTTGAACCATTATCGTGTTTTCAGTTATTTTGTCTGCGTTCAGGGTACGATGGTAAGATTCTTTGCGAATACATGAGCTTCGAATCAAGGGTGGTGATAATGCAGGGGCTGGCCAGAGGAATTCATTAAAACTCTTATAACGTTTTAGCTGTCTAGCCCCATCGATCCCAAGGACTTGCTGGCTACATGGGAATTTGAGCAATCGACGGCAGGAATTTGAGAAGAATCAGTCTAAAAATCTTTATATTTCATTCGTCATCAATACTACAGTCAAACCTCGTTTATACGGCACCCCCAAGCTCTATTTTCGAAGTCTTTTTCTAAATGTTATTCGCCAGTCTAGTCCGAAATATTGCAAGGATTCTGTTTTTGCCGGTCGTTTTTCCAAAATTTTTAAATTTCGTCATAAAGACCCGCGGACGTCTTTATCCGGTACCTGATTTTCAAAAAGGGGTGCCGAGTCCAGTCTATGGCGAAATTTAACGAAAAAATGGCGAATCTCATTTAGCAAAAGACTTAGAAAATCGGGCTAAAGAAAGTGTCGGACCCAAGGCGGGAACGAACTTGAGGGGGTGCCGTATAAACGAGGTCTGACTGTATTGTCTTTCTGATTGCGTTTCCAACAAGTAAAATTGGCTACTAAGGTTTTTTGTTACTTCATTTAGCAGTTACGGCCGATTATCTTAACTGTGAACCCTCTTGTAGTGACCAGTGTAAAGTTTTTTTTCGATGTGACCACTACGGAGATAGTCGACTGTATATGTGAACTAACACAGAAATTCTCAAGATTCAAGATCGAATCAACGGCTTTGTGTTCCGCCAAATAATGTAGCCTTAACTCTTGGCTTGAAATATGACGTCAACTATTAAACATCTAGAGAAAATGAAAAGTTTGCCCGTTCATAAGAAAGTACCTGTTTAATTTAGAAAACTAGAAGGCGACGACAAGCTATGTGGCGTAGAAGAAAAGTGAGCGAAATCACTCATAAGCACCACATTGGCACACATCATTTCTGGGTCCAACCACATAGCCACTATCATCCAGGTATTAGCACCTATGTACCGCTACCGCTACCCAAGAATTGGTGTCCCTAACTAGGTATACCCACCTGAGTGTATCCACCTGGGCGCCACCTTCGTGGTATGACCACTGAGTAGCCTAACTGAACCACTGACTGTGTACTATCGCCTTAGTATTACCCCTAGGTACCACCGTGCTATCACCACCAGGGCGCCACCCTCTAGATATCTGTTTGAGCCTCCCATGTTGAATGTTTGAATCTTCCTTTGTGCGTAAAGGACGTTGTTTGAACATCCTTTCTTTGAACGGATTTTGTTTCTCCCACTTCTGAAAATTTGAACGTCTTTTTCTTGAACCGATTATGTGTGTCTTGATTATTATCTCTCCGAGCATTTATAAAAAAACACACGACAGCCTCATACCCCCAAGGCAAGGACGGGAAATCTTTTAACTTTTTATTCACGCACTCGAAACCAACAACACGGGAACGATTTTTTTAAATAGAAACTTTAGTTCAACAAACAAAAGTCAACAAGATACAATAGTTCTTCAGCATCAAAGAAGTGCAGCTCCAGACTTGGAAATGAGATTGAGAAGTCGACGAAGATCTAACTTGGAGAAAGCTTTGTAAATGCTGTACCGCGGATCTACAAGCAGATCTGCTATTTGCAGTACTTTTTCAGGCTCATTTGCTCGTTCATGCACATCAATGAGAGTTTTGACCACATGGAAAAAGTAACTTTCACGGATCTTGACAAAATCAGCGGCTCTTTGAGCTCCTAAAGTTGACTGTTTGAGTCAAGTTTTGGTACTCAACATTGAAAAATTACCTCTACCAATGGCGACTTATCATCTCCCCTTGCCACCAGCCAACCATTTTCACAGCAAATCACTTTCTTCTAGTAGTTCAACACATTTTTAAATATCATAGTACGGTTATTAAGAAATTGTAACACTTACAAACTGCCATAACATCACCGGCACGATTTCCAAATTTTGTAAAGCAGAATCGACTCAGAATTTCATGGCAATTTTTGGTATATAAGGTCTAAAACCACGATTTTGCTGCTTGATCTTTGTTTGGCTCCTGGTCTGTAGGTGGCCTTTGGAGAATTTGACCACATGGAAAAAGTAACTTTCACGGATCTTGACAAAATCAGCGGCTCTTTCACGCTCCTAAAAAGACTAATTAGTCAAGTTTGGTACTCAACATTAAAATTACCTCTACCAATGGCGACTCCTCATCTTCCTCCCTTGCCACCAGCCAACCATTTTCACAGCAAATCACTTTCTCTAGTAGTTCAACACATTTCTTAAATATCATAGTACAAAAGGATACTAAAAAGGCTTCCTACCTTCTTTAACATCTCACTCAATCGAATGTGCTTCTGGAGTAAATCTCTAGCTCTCTGAATGGAAAATTCATATTCGGTCTGCTTTTTGATATCCATTCGGGCCCACTGCTCATCTGTCAGTTTGCTTGGCAATTCGGGTGTGGTTCCTTCCACGTGCTTTAGCCATGCCCCATACTTGGTCATTGCAGCCTAAAAAAATATCTGCTAGGTATTCATTAGATGTTGGAAACATGGTGCCAACACAATCAAAAATAAAATATTTTAAAAGTTTTGGCTAAGAATAGTATAGGTAGTATGGGCCCACCCAACTTCATTATAGGCGGTCCACTCAACTTCAATACAGGTGGCCTAATCAACAACATGTATAGGAAAAATTCTCAAATCTGAGCTAAGAAAAGTTCAGCGTCGCGATGCTTTTACCTCGCTCATTGTTCTTAGGTGCTTGGGCCACTGAAGTGAAGTAGAGTGGGCGACCTATAACACCTGCACTACTTTCGGCACATAATTTTTTCTCTGGTGGTTTTCACTATAATAAAATCCTGCGACGATAAAGGCCAAAAAACGTCATATCCTTCGAATCACTTGTTTTTTATGCTAGAAGATGATAGTATGGTAATGATTAGGTTTAAAATCTTTTAAACATGCTGCAACAAAAATAATAATTGAAGATATCCTACGAAGTAGAGAATATAACTGTTGTATTCGTGCTGCGCATCGGCAAGCCGATCAGGTGTCGGCAAATTCTGTCCTTCGAATTCTTGCTGGAACGCAATTTGAACTCGATGGCTAAGGTCTTCAGGCGTGACAGACAGAAACTCCACGGCCTCCGCAATCCGATTGTACACTGAATCAGTGGTTTCAAAAAATTCAATCCACAATTCATTATAAAAATACTCACGAAAGAGTTTTCTCAGCAAATAGTTGGCTTCCAGAATTGAATCCCATATAGTTTCATGGCCTCCATAAGTCAACCATTTCCAAGCTCTGAGCATTTCACTGGCAGATTTGGCAGTCTGAAACAAACAATGGCAATATCATCTAGAATAAGGTTACATTTATAACGAACCTCGTCATTATCCCCTGTTATCTTGTTTTTTTTCTTAAACCTCTGAAATACGTCCTTGCACAGCTCTGAGCTCTGAAATCCAACATCCAATGCCAGTGAAAGGACCTCTTTCTGCTCAACTTCACTTTGAATTTCTGCAAAAAACCAACCCTCATTAATAAAAATCTTATCAAGAACAGAATGTACCTTCCAAAAAGTCCAGCATTTTTGACTTTGCATTGCTCCCTGACAGATGTATCAGGTAAGAGGGCACCAAAGAATACCTAAACGTTAAAATAAAGTTTTTTTTTCATTTTTCAGTATAAAACATGCAAAACTACAATTTCATTCCAATGAGCACATCTGCAAACATGGAAATGAGTTTGTCGATCACTGTAATTACGGATCCATCGGATGGTAGCATTTTACATATTTTGAGCAACAGAACCAGGTGAGCGAAGAAACGAAGTTCATGAGCGGGCAGCACGTTTTCTGACGTTTCCAGGTATGACTGAATATAGCTGACTGCGTTTGTCCAATCGTTCATAGCCAGATGCCCAAATAAACAGTAGTAGGGATTGCTGTCAAACTAAAAGAACGGATAACTGGATTTCTTGACTTCTAAAGAAATAGACTCACATTTCTGATCTCTGTGAAAATAGATGCAACATCGTTGGGAACGTCTTCATCCAGAAAATTTTTTAGAAGCAGCATTTCTTCACAATTCTTAGCGTGTTCTGCAATCAGTGAATTGTCGAGAATACTGTCCACGGCACAGGTGAGAAAAGACCAGAGCCTATCATTGGTGGTTGAAGCATGCGAAAGAAGAGTCGGTAATGATCCAGAGAGAGCAGCCCAAATGCACTGATCGACACTTGTTATAGCATCATCATCCTGAAAAAGTTCGAAGAATTCATTGGCCCTTTGCAAAAGCCATCTCCTATTTTTAATAAAATGTATCGCTTACCATGGGAATTAATTCTCTGGCTGTTTTTTGGAAAAACGCCCTTGACTTAGCCACATGATAATTTGGATGATGAGACGAGACAGGCGAAAGAGTTGGATTTGTCAGGAATTCTCGTAAGAAAAAGAAAGCGCCCACGGCAGAAAGGTTTACATTGTCTAGCAAGCATTTGGCATCACTTAGACGTCCTGAACGGAGCAGACTAAATAGTACTTTATGAAGCAAGTGGCAGCCCTCTTCATCCTCCTTGTCCATGTCAACTTGAGTGAAACGTGCGTCAATGTGCACCGACTTGCCCCGCATTGTCGAATATGCACTGCAAAGAAAGAAACTAACTCCTAAGAAAAATTACAGTCAAAGCAACAAAATGGTCCTTTTCGGTTATCAGGACCCTAACCCTGACCCTATCCAAGTAATCAAAAAGCAAGTCCAGATAATTTGCCCTTGTTGAAATTCGGCTACTACGAGTTATTTTAAGTCAATAATAAGACCATAAAAGAATAACAAGTGATTTAGAATTATCAAAAAGGTAGTCTTTACATTACTTTCAAGGATTAAATTTCAGGTGATATTCCGATAACCAAAAATAGAAAATTAGCTGTAAAACAAACTAAATGTTGTCGACATTGTCAAAATGGCTGGCCTCGGAGATGTATCTACTGAATCCATCCGGATTTCTGAACGCTATCTCTTCACTCCAATGCAGCAGGGTCTGAAATGAACTGAGTAAAAATTGTAATTTGTATATAGATGATTAGATCACCATAGGGCGGCAACAAAACACGGAAAATTTACCGCTAGTTTTCGAAATTCCTGGTTTTGCATGAACAGCTTCGATAAGAAAGATTCTTCATTCTAAAAACAAACGATTGTAATAGGACTGTTACTGGTAAAATCTTTCACAATTACCTGATTGTTGGCAGCCAATTCTTCAGAGTCCATAAGCTTGAGCAGCATTTCATAGGCATCCTTCTCCAAGGACATTTGATTAAGAATCATTCGAGTGTTTCGATCCATTTCGGACCTGCCTTCTGACAGTTTTTCGATTGTTTTCACTGCGAAGTCACACGTCTAAAAAAATAAATCATGTTGAAAACCATACAGCACTTAATGCAGAACTCACCTCCAGAAAGCCTTGTAAAATATCACGGAAATCGGAAGCACCCTCAGAGACATTGCGATGGAAATCTTCAAACACAGCTCGCGAGACTAAAATCAGAAGGGATTCGGTCCGCATATACCTAGTGTAGGTCACTTGGACTTACTTTTGACCAGCATATCACTTATATCCATAAAATGAACATTTGACACATTTGGCACTTTTCCCAGTAGTTCAAAAGAGTTATCCATAGAACGACGATCGTTAATTGAACCTGACAATGAGCCATCGTCGTAAAAAATGTCACTGTTGTTTGCAAACGATGTTGAAGCCATTCTAAAATAGCTCTTATGGATCAGTTTAGACACGCAGGCAATTATATCTCAAATTCCGCCACTCCTCCCTTCTACCTGATTTTCTTTAATGGGCTACCTCTTGAAAATATTGGGAATGTGTGGGTAACATAATAAAAAGCAAAAAAACATGTATAAAACTTAGGCAAAATAAAATTCACAATTTTACAGAGACACACTAAGACTTTTTTATCAGAAAGCTGGGTATTTAATTTAGTTACTATTATTACAGATTTAGGGTGTAGCCGAGAAATCTCTGCATGTTTGGCATATGTAGATGACGTTAATTTGAAAAGTCGCGCTGCAGGCTCGAAAAATTCCGAAAAGCTCAGATAGCAAGGAAAAACATACGTAAATCCAAATAGGAAAATTGAAGAGTTGACTAACCGCGAATTTTATTCACTGCTAACAAAAAGGCGGCAGTTTAAAGTACAGAATCACGGAAAACATCCCGCATAAATACCATACCAATCTCCTATCTCCTACATAATAATCCCAGAATCAAAGTTGAAAAAAGTAGGCTGTATTGGTTTTATGGTTGTGTTTCCCGGGAAAATACTTTTTGAGTAATTTCCCGGGAAATTTCCGGAAATTTCCCAAAAATTGGGAAAATACTAAAAAAACACGGAAAAACGTTTAACAAGTCAAAGCTCTCATACCGGTATGCGCTGTTCTCATGATTTCTCCGTCCACCTCAGACGACGTCGCATCGATTGTGTCGAACAGAAACGGCTTTGGCGTGTACACAACCACATTGATCAACAAAACATTTAAAATTAATGATGGAAAATTGTTGAATGTGAAGAATATAAACCTGTTTTTAATTTTTTGAGAAGGTTTTTTAATTTGAAAAAGAGCAGTTTTTTTAAGAACAAAAGCGCTTTCAACATATGTTTATTTGAAAATATAGTAGCAACAGTATCTATTTAGAAGTGAAAAGCATCAAATTTGTACAGTTGAACAGAATAAAAGTGCTTTGAATATTGATGATAGAAGTGACTTTAAAAGTTATATCTTAAATCATAAATACAATACTCTTGCTCACGGACATTATTAAATTGGGTATAATTCTATGAAAAATTTTGCTCAATAAATACAATGTCTGAATTACAAAAATTATCTCGTGATGAACTTCGTGAAAAAGTTGCGAAGTTGAAAATTATGAAAACTATACCTTTACAAAAATACAACAAAAAAGAGCTGATAAGTATTTATTACATATTTATGAGATATCTCCTTATGGCGATTGTTTTATAATGAAGTTTAAAGTGAAATACTTTGTTTTAAAAAATAATAAAACTGAAGAATCAAAAACTTCTATTCATGAAAACATATATTTATTTTTACTCAACCCAGCCAAATTGTCTGGTCTAATGCTAAATTCCCCAATTGAGAATTTATACTTTTTTAAAAATATAATTATATATAATTAATCATGTTTTATCAACGAAAACATGACGATTCTTTGAAGCCGAGTTTCTTATATTTTTTAGCCATATTTTTATTTTATTTTACAAATTAAAAAAGACAAATAATTCTACCGTTGTTCGTAGGGCAGCCTTAGTCTTATGTCCTTAAGCACCACAACTGCAACAAAGAGCTCGAGTACGGAAAAGGCAAGATAAAGTCGATCCAAGTGGGGATTCCGTGACATCAGAACTTCTACAAATCTTGTCTGTAGACCTTCTCTCAGAGAAGCGCAAATATACTGTTGCTGCCGGAAAAATGACGCTCAAGGTTCGTACAAAGTTTTTAAATATTTATACATTCATATTTATATATTTAAATATTCTTCTAAGAGGCCCCATGCTCTGATAAGGCCCTACCCTTGACTTTGAGGACCTATCGAAACCATGCTCTGTGAGATTATCGTAGGTTTTCCAACTATCAGCAATTAAAAGAGTCTCCGGCATGATCCATCTTTGAATAAAGAGAGCAACATTCACGACGTTCCATTTGGATCATAAAAGCATTCCCAGTATTTCTGAAGGAAGAAAAACTGGTATATCAAAGCCGACTCAAAAACGCAGTATGGAAATACCTTCAGATACCGCCGAAAACCCAACTGGGTGCGCTCTATGATGCTTATTTTTACCGAACTTGCTCTCATCGATCTCTACCTACAAAACATTAAAAAAATCCTAATTCAGTAGAAGACTGCAGAAATATTATACCTGGTGTAACAAAAGTTCCCGGACAAACTTTAGATGATTTTTTTTAAACAAAATTTATTGAAGCAAAAAAAAACCAAATACACAGATTTGTTCCATTTTCCTTCTTCTTTCGATCGGTATATAAACATTTGCTTGATGACTAATTTTTATTTAGTAAGTGAATCAAAGAAGCAAGGGGAAGAAAAATAATTTATGCACACCACATTGTTTGTTATTTTCTTATTTCACTTCTGTTTAGTCACTTCTGTTTGCTCACTTTTTTGTCCAGATTTTTGTTCAAACATGTTTAATCTGTTAACTGATTTTAGGATGGGAGATTTGCGACCTGCTATTATTCGATGTTTGAACAAGGCAAAAAGCAGTCTGAAATTGCCACCACCCTCAACATTCCCAAAGAAACTGTCTCTGATGCAATTGCCCGATTTCGAGAAACAGGGAGCAATGAAGACAGGGCAAGGAGTGGGCGCCCAGTTACTGCCACCACAGAGAAAAACATCCACCTTATTGCAGACAAAATTTGCTACTGCAATGACCATGAATCTGGGCATATCCACAGCCGATCCGACTCTTGCAGAAAGCTGGCAATTGAGCTTGGAACTTCCCACATGCCTGTTCAAAGAATGATTGAACAAATTTTTAAAATGAAGGCGAAAAAACAGCAGAAGTTCCATTGCTGAATGATGATGCAAAGAAGAAACGATTGGACAGATGCAAAAGACTCGTTCGCCGATTTGCTGTCAACCGCCACCGCAACATCCTCTTCACCGACGAAAAGTGGTTCAACATCGAGCAGGCCCACAACTCCCAAAACGACAGGTTGCTTTCTGATTTTTTCACAAGTTTTCACAAGTTAGGTAAGCTCATTTTCAGAATCTGGAGTGTTGATCCACTGCCCCTGAACTCAAATTTGTGGAGCGGACCCAAAAACCCAAGCAAGTGATGGTGTGGGCAGGTGCAACTTGGGACACCAAAACACCTCTGATCTTTGTGCCCAATGGAGTGAAGGTCAATGGACCAGAATACCGACAAATGCTTGAAGCAGAGGTTAACACATGAGCCGAGGAGTATATGGAAGATGAATGGACCTTCCAACAAGACGGGGCGCCTTCCCACCGAGCATATGAAACTCAGGCTTGGATTAAGGAGAATTTTCCAGATGCAATCACAGTTGACCCTGATTGGAGGAACCCAATTGGTCAGTGGCCTCCCAACTCACCCGAATTGAACCTTATGGACTTCTTCGGCTGGCCATACCTACAATCAAAGACCTGCTCCACTCCCCACAATTCAATTGATGCTCTGAAGGCATCCTTGGTGAAGGAATGGGATGCCATCCCCTCAGGGAATGATTCAAAATGCCATGGACAGCTTCCCCAAACGTCTTCGCAAATGCATTGAAGCAAATGGTGGACATTTTAATGAATAAAATCTAATGTTTATATACCGATCGAAAGAGGAAGAAAAATGGAACAAAACTGTGTATTTGGTTTTTTTGCTTCAATAAATTTTGTTTAAAAAAAATCATCTAAAGTTTGTCCGGGAACTTTTGTTACACCAGGTACCACATCGCCACATCCGCCAATAGCTTGACCTTTTATTATCATACCCCAGTACACAACTTGACAGCAGAATTTAGAAAGCCGTATTGCAGTTGGTTCAGACATTTGACACTGATCAGCAATCTTCTTAAGTGTCATATTAGCTAGCCTACAGAAAACTAACTAAACTATCACAAAAAGAAATTGAAATGCAAAAACTAGCAAAGATAAATGAACTTTAGTGGTGAAATGATAGGCATGTTTGAGTTTTCAAGCCAAATCCATTTCAAAATGCCAATTTCTCCATTGCACCTTTGGCCACCAGGATGACGTTTACCACAGCGGGATGGCTTCTGTTGAAAATTCGCCGGCCGTTCGCTGGCCGTTCTACTTTTGAAAAACTCGACCGGCACTCCGCCGTCCCGTCGCCGTCCTACTCCGCCCAGGCGGGACGGCGACTGGCCGGGGCGGACGATCACTATGATCGTGGGTGGGTGGGGGAGTGGAGATAAGCGGTGGCTTATAAGAAAGTAACGCCAAATTTTCTTTTATGCTCTTTTTTGCCATATAAAATGTCATCAAATAAAGTTACGGATGAATAAACATTTTATGGATGCCTAATGTATGTATTGATGGCTAACCAGACATTTTTTACTATTATTAGAACTTATCGCGCAACATTTTCTACTTTTTATAATGAGATGCGGGCGAAACAACCGAATTTCATTAAAAAAAGTGGAAAATTCCACTAATACAGTCAAACCTCGGTTATCCGGCACCCTGGGGACCGGTCCCAGGGTGCCGGATAAACGAGGTGCCGGATAACTGAAATTTCAGTTGACAGAGAATAAGCCAATCTCAGCCAAATGAAGTATATTTAAGGTGCCGGATAACCGAGGTTCGACTGTAGTAGAAAATGCCTATCTGCAGCGCTACCAATCTCACAATATTTGGAATTTTCAAGGTCTTATGTGTCTTTCCATGCACTTTATGAAATTTGTAATTGAGTGTTTTGACTGTATCCAATATTTTACTGTAAATATTAATAAGTCATATTTTTTTCCAAAGGTACCAGGATAATGCTATTGCAAATAAATCGCTTTTTTCCATTTTTTCTAAATGTCATCTACTCCTATGTTGGTGTAGTACTGGTTAGCTTTCAAACAGCAGGTTGCATTTGCAAAGTAAAGAGGAGATGTCGGGTTCATATAGCCATATCTGTTCAAGTAGTCTTCCACCTCCTTTCTGTATCTTTGTTCAAATCTCACAGGATCTCTGGCCAATACCATGGTTGGTTGTTTTAGAACTTGGGTCATCACTAAGTACTCGTATTCTCCAAATTCATTGTGGGGACCACTCTTTACTGGGAAATCTGAAAAAAATTTGCAAAATGTTAGCTGACCAAAATATCTAAATCTCACATGGACAAGGGTCAGCAGGATGTCCAGTTAGAAATAACAAGCTACCAGGGTCAGGACCGTTTTTGCGCCCACTTCCATGGATAACCTTGGTGTCTTCCCTGTGCGAGGTGGCATATTGGGTAGTGGTGAAACTGGCAGAGTACCGATTCTTTTCCAGAAGTTTGACTGTAAATCGTATTAGTTTCATACATACACCAACGAAACATGTCTACCGAAAAAATCAATAATTGATTTGGTTTAAAAACATTATATTTACTTTTCTAAAAAGTTTTATACTCAAAATGATCGCCAGATTTTTGTGCTCATTTTGGCAGCAAGAACTTAAAAAATTGGAAATTCAAGTAAATTAACACTGAAAAGCCGGTTTTATTTACACACACACCAACGAACTGAAAAGCCGAAAGTGGGAAATCTTCCGAAAGGGTGCGACCGCTTATCTCCAATCACATCTATGACTGTAATATGTCAAAATGATCGTTAGAATCTCCTCTTTCGAATAAGTGTATGTGAGCTGCAGTCTGTTTGCAAAAAGGCAGACAAGCAGCATCCAACTCACAAAACGGCACGGAGACAATTCCGCGACGGATAATTCCGCGACAGATAATTCCGCGGAATTTCAATTTTTGACAATCCTGCTAGGCAAAAACCGAATTCTGACACCGGATTCGTGTTTAGCGTGGTCGATTCCACATTCACCTTCTTCAAACTTAAACTTATTGACCAATTTCAAATTCCTTTCAAGACGAAAAAACATTAAAAAAAAATTCAGTATCTTAATTTTGACTTAGAGTTTAAGATAAAAAGGTACCTGGGTATGCAATTGACTATGCTGAACACGAATCCGGTGTCGGAATTTGCTTTTTGCCTGGCAAGGACGTCAAATATTGAACTTCCGCAAAATTATCCGTCGCGGAATCGTCCGTGGCGGAATTGTCTCTCGCGGAATTGTTGCCGTGCCAACAAAACCACCATTTTCTCACCTGCAAAATTTCCACCTCATGTCGATCAAGGTCCCATCATAGCTGTGTATAACTGCTCAATGCTTAGTCAATGCTTGTAAAGAAATTCCAGAGCTACAAGGTAGGCGAAAAATCAGCACAAAAATTCAACAAAAGTCACTCAAAAATTACAGGAGAAGAGGTAAAACCAGCTGTTTTCCTGGTATTGGAATTTGAAGAATACCTGGTTTGGCATATTCCTGGCCGACTTTCTATAGAAAATATAGAGTGCAATATAGCAAATTGATCAGTGTGAAAAATGCAACAGAACTAGTGCAAAGACTACTAACGAAAACTTAATTCAAATATAGTTGTGTTGGTTTCAAAACAAATAAAATCAAACCAGATATGTCCATGCATGACTAGGCTGCCAACCTACATCTTGAATCCTTTCAAAAAGAAGGAAAATTTAGTTTTATCTGTAATCTAACTAATCTATCTGATGCAGTTTTTTGCACTCTATCACATGATATTTTTATTTTGTGACAATGCTCTATATAATTTTGAGAAAATTACGAAACCAAGTGACAGCCACCTAAATTTTGGTCCAAAAGCTTGTGTTTTTTTGGATTTTGGGGGTCGAATTGTTTTGCATAAAAATTTATAAAATTGGCTTGTTATCTTGTGAGTCTTTGCACTAGTTCTGTTGCATTTTTCACACTGATCAATTTGCTATATTGCACTCTATATTTTCTATAGAAAGTCGGCCAGGAATATGCCAAACCAGGTATCCTTCAAATTCCAATGCCAGGAAAACAGCTGGTTTTACCTCTTCTCCTGTAATTTTTGAGTGACTTTTGCTGAATTTTTGTGCTGATTTTTCGCCTACCTTGTAGCTCTGGAATTTCTCTACAAGTATTGACAAAGCATTAAGCAGTTATGAAGCTCTTGAACGACTTTAAGTGGAAATGGTGGTTTTGTAAGTTGGACGCTGGTTGTCCAAGTTATTGCATACACATTGCATCTCACATACACTTATTCGAAGGAGCAGATCCTGGCGATCCTTTTGACGTATCGACTTCATAGATAATTGTGAGATGAGTGATGTCTGCATCTTCGAAGATTTCCCACTTTTCTTGAAATGGTTGAGTACTGGAAACAGGGTATTAAGTCACTTCATCACATCCGAACACCCGTACTCTTATATACGAAAATGATCTCTGTAAAAAACTGCACCAGAATGCACGGATACACCGATCAGGCATTCTCGTGTTAAAAAGGCTTTGCCTTTTTTCGGATGCCCCGCTTTTTTTCTTGAGAAGAAAAAATGCATTTTGTTCAATCTGCCTTTTTTCGAGAAAATGTTTACATTAACACGCCAAGGCCTGACGGTGAAACCAGCTGGCTCTGGCGCAGAATTTTATCGAAAATCTGAATCTGCAAACTGTTTTTCAATAAAGCCGGTTTAGCTCAAGATTTTTACCAATTTCTGAATGGGGTCAAATGGGACTTGGGTATGTTTAGAATGTTGTTAGAATGAAAAAAAAGTTATGACCGTTTTAAAATGATCAAAAAAGTTGCGCCAGCCTGTATTCGAGTAACGGCTGATTTTTTAGACATACCCAAGTGCCATTGACGCCAAAGCTCGAGCTAAACCTGCTTTTTTTAAAACAGTTTGCAGATTCAGATTTTCGATGAAATTCTGCACCAGAACCAGCTGGTCTCACCGTCAGGCCTGGCATGTTAAATGCCTTTCTGAGAAAATTTTACATTAAATGCCTTTTTTCAAAGACTTATGCCTTTTATTGCGAATTAGAGATGGTAACCCTGATGCAACTTGATAAGCACAGAAATTTGCGAAATTTGAATTCGCGCGGGACCAACCTTATTTGGTCAATAATATTTTCGAGTTATTTTTAGTTTGAATTTAAAATTTGTTCAAAATTTTGGCGCTAGTATAGAATACACGAATTCAGACCTTCTAAAAATCGTTGTAACTACCCTTTGGAACAACAAGTTTAGGCTTAGCCCTTAGGGTAGGCCAGCGTATGGAAGTTGTGACTAATAAGTGTTTTACGCACTTTTTCTGGGGTCTGGAACATATATTTGGGTGCTCTTTACTTAAGTTTTAGAGGGCATAAGTTTGGGGGGGGGGTATTCTATATTCGAAACATTTCTCTATCCGAACATTCTCGAATATTCGAGAGCAATGTTCGCGATCAAAGAAATTTTGGGAACATTCAAACAACTTTATTGTTGACTGAGAGTTGACTGTATTGGGATGGTGGACTGTATTGGGATAGTTGACTGTAGCTCAGTTTGCAAGAGTATTAATATCGCGAATATTCGTTTTTTCTATCCAATATTCGTTCTTCGCGGCCATTTCAATATTCATTTAAATATCTCAACTCTACATCCAATAGTCGAGCCCAACGTTGCTCGACATTGCCAGATAGAACAAGTTAGGCAACTTCCACTGCACTACAGCTATCTATTGCAAGATTGCGTTCGATATTGACTACATAATTAAAGTCAAATTTAAAATGCACAAAAAAAATAATTCGACAACATCATTGACCAAATTAGGATGGTCCCGCGCGAATTCAGATTTCGAAAATTGCTGTGCCTATCAATTTCTATGGTCCTTCAATAATTTTATGTCATAATTACGTCAAAAAGATTTTTTTAGGACTAGGAGAGCACTTATTTTGGCATATTTTGGACACGGATTCTCCACTAGAACCGAGCACTTTCACAGAAAATTTTTTGATCTGCAGTAAATTTTTTTGCCGTAATATCAGGCGTCTAAAATGCGATAGTGGTAATGCAACAAACAATAACTCACAATAGGAGACGGCACATCTTTCAGAGTGAACACTAGGTGAGTCAACCACCTGCAAGTGGTTTTATTCTAGTAATATACATATGTATTCAGCTTACAGTAAACCATTTTCCCATCATTTTGTCCACATCAAGATCATCCACAGCAAAGTAAAGGTGGCGCTGCATCTTCTCCGCCAATTGCTCGGCATTCACGTGCTGCAGCGTCTGCAGAAAAATGAAATTTTTGTGAAATATGTGATTGCCAAGTACCGTAAATGTTATAATAGAGCACCCTTCCTAATACAGGGTGTCCCAAAATTACGCGTGCATTTTTGAAAAATTGGTCAAGCGCTTTCGCGGACCGGTGAAACCAAAAAAATTTTTTTTCAGGTTTCAGCCAACAATTCAATAAGGTATAACTGAAAAATAGCTTAAAATAACTAAAAAAATATTTAATTAACAGATATAATATATACATCCCCGACCATTTATAAATAAAGATTGGTTAAAACTATTCGGACGTCCATGCAACAAACAATAACAATTGTCGGACAATTGTTGGCGGACAATTGCCTGGAAGGCTTATTCTAGAAATAGTTATCTTGATGTCTTCTGTTTTAAACTTTTCTTTTATCACTTCAAAATTTTCATCGACAGTCTAAAGGAAATACTTTTCCAGCAACTTCTGCAACAATTCGAAATGAAAGGCTATAACTAGAGCACATTTTTTTCCTTGTACAGGGTATACCGGCTTTTGAATAAAAGCGCCATTCACCGTTTAATCTAATCAAGCACAAAACGTATGACATCCCAAACATTTTAATTGTCCATTTATAAATAAAGATTGGTTAAAACTTGAAAGACAATGTAAAAGCCGGGAATTCAAACAAAGATAAAAATGTACGCGTAATTTTGGGACACCGTGTAGAGTTCCCCTTTTAACTTTGAGAGTCTATATCTCGGAGCAGAGTCAATATTTTGCAAAGCTGTTTTTTGTATTTTCTAAACTCCCACGAGCTCTACGGATTATACTTTTTAGATATCGGATTATGCTTTTTAGATATTGGATTTTCACCCGAAAATTTCGAGATCAAAATAAAATTTTCCCGATTCACACTACAGTCGAACCTCGCTATAACGACACCCCGGTATAACGACACTCTCGATATAACCACACCCAAAAATTGATCAATTTGGTCAGCTTTGACTAAAATCTAGTCAAATGAACGACACCTCGATATAACGACACCCTTAAGCCGGTCCCTTGGGGTGTCGTTATATCGAGGTTCGACTGTACTGAAAAAACTCCTTTTTCGTAAAAGCTCTTTGTTGTGTATGTTCCGGGCACTTTTTTAAAAAATTTTTTGCACCTTACTCTGGCAACTTTTCACGGGGAGTATGGAAAAATTTTTTAAGCCCAAATTTTTTTTCCCAATTTTCCAAGGCAAGTTCTTTTTTTCCTTTTTTGGATTTACAGGGTGTCTCAAATAACGATTTACATCTTGGATTTTTGCACAACTCACCGCATGAATGGGTGCTTTACAGGGTGCTGCACTTCACCATGCAGAAAAAGTCGACTATCCATCCAAAATGAGATGGATACCACAGAGCCTCAAAAGAAAACGCTACAATGATGGCGAATCAGAAAGTATTTCTGAAGACTCTTCAAGTGATATTGTTGAGCAAACACCTTCACAGGTGCTGATGCCTCCTCCACCTCTTCCACAATATGCTGATTTGCTCGAAAGCGCTGAAGAACGTGAAAGCCGACAAGTAGCGCAGCGCTTGCAGGAGGAACAAAATGATCGTTTTGCCCGTCAGCTATATCCAGCTGATGCTCCTATCAGCGATCGCGCTCAATTGGGAACGTACGAGGTTGAATCCTTGGAAAAAAATCCGACCCTTTGGTTGGACAATGCATCGATTTTTGCATTGCTCATGTACATAGTGAGAGTATCACAAGCACATGCAACCACTGCTCACACTGAGAATATCCACCTCAATTATGTGGATGATCCTTCTCCAACGAAGACTGCTAATTTTACTCCCCAATGGGAGCAGGCAATCATACCTGTCTGTCCTAATCTCAGTGTGACGTCTGAGTCTTTGCCTGAACACAAAGGCAAGGATTGCCCTTATTATGCAAGGATTGCCCTTATTATGCAAGGATTGCCCTTATTATGCAAGGATTGCCCTTATTATGCAAGGATTGCCCTTATTATGCAAGGATTGCCCTTATTATGCAAGGATTGCCCTTATTATGCAAGGATTGCCCTTATTATTATTTTTAGCACAAACTTTTGCTAAATGCTGCGCAGATGGCAAAGTCAAGCTGCGCGCCGTTCCACAAGCACCACCATTTTTGATCGAACTTTTGATCGGTGATGAAAGAGTCGGTTTTCATCATGTGAATCGAATCCATGCTAATGCAGTGCGCGATTTTCGTCGCAAAGCCGCCTCTACCATTCATTTTGTTCAATGGCGTCCACCTCAGTGAATTAAAAAGGAGAAGGAGAAAGATGTGCCATTTTAGATTGTGCCAATTCACCACTTGATTTTTAAGAGTGGTAGCCGCTGCCGCCGCCGCTGCGGGGAACTTTTATAGAGCAGCCGCCACTAAGCTTTTTTGTGCCGCTGCCGCAACCGTCACCGCTTGTTGCGCAATAACTGTTCACCCAAAAAACTTTTTCGTCCGAATTTAAGCAGACACAGAACAATTTTTATATCCATTGAAAATGGACAGCACCAAATTTTTGTTATTGAAATTAAAATGCAAACTTTTTTCCAAAAAAAAAAACTATATCAGTATTTGGTTTCTCAGATACTCTAGCTACTAAATCAGCTAATTAGTCTTTAACAAATATCTTAATGTCTTCTTCGTAAATGTCGCCATTAGAGTCAAACAATATTATTACTAATTTTGTCTGCCAATATTGTGAACGATTGTAAAATTTGAAAAATAGTGACCATTAATTTAAAATTAAAAACCTGCTTCTTTATATAAAATACTTGTCGTTACTTTTTGACTTTACAAGTTTTCGACGCCGCTGCTGCCGTTTAAATTTGCTGGCGCCGCTTAAACCGTCGCCGGAAACGGCTACGCTGCCGCTGTTGTGCCGGCCCGCCTCCACCGCTGCCGCGCCACCGATAAAAATCTTAAGTCCGCTGCTACCGCGAGCGGTGCCGCTCTTTCACTGACGCCACTACCGGCGCTGCTTTTTTCGCCGCCACCACTCATATTTGATTTTCGCCCGCCGCTGGTTTTTGGGTTGCGTGCAAATATGCTAACAACCCCCTGTTTTTTCTTGCTGATACCTTTTTTAATTCCACGATTTTTTCTGCTCAATGGTATATTGAGCGTCGAATTTAGTTCAAAAAATTTGACTTGAAAAGTCAAATTCGACATCAGCCACGTCGAAATCAAAGGCTACGTGCATCAAAAATCTCTAAACCAAGTTTGATGCTTGATATACCAATGTGTAGCAAATATCGTAGAATTTAAAAAAAGGCATGGGCAGGAAAAAAACAGGGGGCTGTTAGAGCTAACCAGGGAACCTTCGGAAGTGTTCAAGGAGATCGTTGAGACATTTTTTGCAGATTCGTGTAGAGCACCCGAGAGCATTGTAATAAAGTGCCAAAAAGGTATCAGCGAGAGAAAAAACAAGGGTTTTTAGAGCGAAAATTCAAGAAATGTCCAAAAAAGACGAATTCCACCTCGACAACCCTGCGGATTGGCAGTGTGACTTAACCTGAGCACCCCCGTTTTTCCGCACCCAAGTATACGGTCTGGGTAATTTGGCCTGATAATGTTGGATTCCGAACCGGTCGATTATTTACTAGTAACCTTGAAAAAACTATGCTTTTTGGCGCAACTCATCGTATCACAAACCTGCTGCAATTTTTCCAAAATAAAGCCCTCTCTGCCGGAAGATGGGCGACAAGAAGCCATGTAGAGCTCAAATGACCGCATGGCTGGAACTCTACGACCGGGTACTGGGATACCACCGAAATATACAGCTGCATCTGCAAATCTTTTTGATAAGCAAAAAACAAGCTACTAGCTGTACCTTGTTGAGTGAAGGCTACTAGCAAAGTGACCAGCAACAAGACCACATTAAAAGTGTGATCAATAGACAACATTGCTAGAATAATTGATTGGATTCACGTAAAAGAGAGACACATACATTGCCGCTGCCTGTGGTAGTCTCTCTTTCTACTTCTCTATCCACCTTGACCTCATTTATCCTTTTGGAGCAGGAAGTGACTCATACATAGTTCTCACACACCTCGTTTAAAAGTGCCTTGGCAATCTAGAATCGTACCATGTCAGTCAAACGTTGAAGCAGGATGACGATTAGAAATTGTGGAAAACTTAACTTTTTTGGCCAGAAATTTGGCTGAAATCTGGCATAACAAAGGGGAATAAAAAAATATCCAAACTTTTTCGCTTCATATTAAGTTAAGGCTATTTTTCGTATTGTGCCAAATGCGGCGGAGTGCGGAGAGTGTAAAATTCTCTGCTACGAGGTTGCGGGGCTGTTAATATGTCCCAAATATCGTGTATACCTTATTTACAGGTGTATCAAATTTCCATAACGTATTCAAACCGTGTAACTTTTTCCCTAGGCGGTTTTTTAAAGATCGACTCAGCTCTCTCTCTAGCAATTTTTTTGTATGTAATGTGAAAACACGATTTTTGCCCTGTCCCTCTGTGGGTTTGGTGTTGCCCATCTAAAAGCCATCCACGATGGAGGCGCCCATAGGCGCCATTTGCCCCTAGTCTTTTAACTACTTGTGAGCTACGAAATATAAGCAACATTCGACGCTCTATAGTAAAAATCGTGTTAACACGGCAAAGTTGGATCGTAACTTTTGTTAAACTGGTACAGTTTTTCACGTAGATCATTTTTGTGTATTAGAGTATTGGTGTTTGCTAGTCATGAAGTGACCTAATAACCGCTTTTAAATTCACGACCATTCCAGGAAAATGAAGAACTTCTCGAGAGACATAAATCACTTGTCTCCTGACAGCATGTGGCATGTGATATGTCATAATGACCGTCAGGATCTCGTCTTTCGAATGAGTGTTTGTGAGCTTCCATCTGTCTGCAAAAACCTGGACAACCAGCATCCAACGCACGAATCCACCATTTTCTCACCATGCAAATTTCCACTCAAAGCTGCCCGAAAAAAATGTCATCGTTCTTTGTAACTGCTTAGTACTTGGTCAATACTTCTAGAGTAACTCAAGAGCTACAATATAGGCAAAACATTAGCACAAAAATTAAACAAAACTTATTCAGAAATTGCAGCAGGAGAGGTAAAACCAGCTGTTTTCCCGGTATCGATTTTCTAAGGGGTGCCTGGTTTGGCTTATCCCTGTCGACTTTTAAGAGAAAATTATGTCTACAACATACCAAAACGCAACAGCACTGTTGCAAAGACGTATGTTGGCGGCCTGGTCATAGATGGACGTTTCTGGTTTAATTTAACTCGGGTTTGAAATCAATATTGGAACACGCCGTTTCAAGCGTCAAATTCAGCTCAAAAAATTCAAATTTTTAAATATCTTTTCGAATACAAAATATAGTTAACTATTGTGACTATTTTTGTGTCCCTTCATTGCCCTTATTATTTTTTTTTAGAAAATTTTCAAGTACGACTAGTCATGTATGGTACCAAACAAAAGCTGAGACAACGCTGAATCTTTCCGTGTTTTTACTTTTTGCCGTTTCTTTTTATTCCTTGTAAAAATTGTTATTCCAATTTGAATTGCCACTTTTAGGAACTGACAGGTACACTTAAAAGGACTGTAACTTTTTCAAACCTTTATAGAAAAAAAGTGAGTCTATACAAATGAAGCCCTTTTCAGGGCTATCGATTGGTATATTAGGTTCCTTTTTACGTCTGTCGTTTCTAGAATTTTTTTTTAAGTCAAAGTTAGCCTGATTTTCAATACCGTTATTCGGTAGCAGATTGGATCTTTCAGATGAGTCTGAGACAGAAAGTGACCGCGAAGCACGCGATTTTCTGAACGAAGACCAAATAGCTGATATTTAGAGAAAAGTGAATAGTTTCCGTACTGATCATGAGGTGAGAAGAAAGAGTAATTAAATGAGGTGATAAAAAAATGAGGTATTACTTTAGACATTCCTACCTAACCAAGCCAAAACTCCAAAATTCCACTGGCTGATTTCTCATGTCATCCCAATTGCTCAGAATTTAAAAGCTGGGGAAAGATTAGTGAGCAAGCGGTTGAAGCCTTTCATCGCAAAACAATGAAGATAATCGACGCTTCAAGAACATTCGCAGCTAAGAAGAAATTTTCAAAAGATTAACTACAAACAGCTGTGTAAGAAATGCCATTTTTGATACAGATCTAGCTATTGATTGGTTACCAGATGACAAATTCATTGTATGTGATGACTAGTATCACGAACTGATGGCTATGTAGACAAAAATCTCATGCTATGCAATGTCTTGTGCATAAAAGTACTCTGAAAAAAATGTATGGGTCGTTGAGAAGCACACATGTTTCGATTCTTCATAACCTTGGACGAAAAAACAGCCGAACAGGAGCTTTTACGACAAGCTATCATCATGACCTAAATTTTTCCAGCATAAAATGAAAATTACTTATCGAATAATATTTTTTTGTAGGACATTGAAACTAAAATCGAAGTAACTAAAATCCACGTAAAATCCAAGCATCTAGGAGTAACAAGCTGTAACATTTAATTTTCATGCTTATAGAAAAATGGAACCAAATAAAGAAAAGCCGGTGGCAAGCTACAATGGTTATCCGATGCAGCAAACAGTCAAAAGCGCAAATAGTTCAATACTTTCGTGTTATAGACCAGAAGTTGAAGCTGTTCATGGCGACAAAAAATTGCATGGGAACGTGAGGAGGGAGATGATGAACTTTTGGTCGATAACAGTGACAAGCCTTTTACCTGCTTCTTTACCGCTATTAGAGATCAGATAGCAACTGTGAAAGAATACGCTGCTCTTTTTGCCCAGCTATCTAGTTAACCAGACAGATGGGGAACTTCTTAGCAGTCGCTTTCAGGGTACTGCACATGTGCCTATATCAATGTAAATAGGCACACAATAAACGTAACTGCCGGAGCATGTTAACTACTATTACAGAGGCTGCCTAGCGAGAGTTAACAAATCTGATACTCACTTCATCCACTTTTAGGTCTTCTTAGAAATCAGCAAGTGTCCGAAAGCCATCAATCAGGTTCGGAAAAACCTGCACATTGAACTTCACACTTTCGAGGTTCTCCTCTTCTCACGGTACTAAAGATTTTTTTCTGGACCGTTCACAACACCCCATCACAACAAAATATGTACACAACCGTTCACAACAAAATATGTAAATCCACCCTCAAATTTATTTTTTACCCCCTCAAATTCAAAATTTTTACCACCTCAAGTCTATTTTTACCCCTTTAAATATCAGTAGTGAACACAGTTATTGCACTAATTTGCACTGTTTTCGCAGAGATTTTGTGTGTTTTTGTCAGCTCAGCTACCTTTATATAGGGCCTTTTTTACCTTGGGTTTGAGTCTTTATTTTATGACTTATTTTCATGTTTTTCAGGTGATTAATACAGAGTCAAGTGAGAACATCTCGAAATCTCGCAAAAACGCAAGTCAAAAGTCAACGCAAATGTGAGCATTGGTTTGCCAAAACTTTATTATTTTTCTTAGCTTTTTTGCAGAAACATCTATTTGTGATTTTTAGGTTCGCTGGTCAGGTAAATTTTACTTTTTCACTCAAATCTACTGCATACAGCTAGACAGGTTCATGATCGAATATAGCGTCACGTCAGAATTTTTTGCCTATGTGCTAACTTTGTTGTTACTCTCTATGTTACTCTCTATCTCAAATGTTACTCTCTATGTGTCTTCGTGCTCCAAAACTAAGGCGGTATAAACTGCCGGAGCACGTTAAATTCTATTAAATAGGTTGCGAGAGCTGACAAATCTGATATTCACTTCATCCATTTTCAGGTCTTCTTAGGAATCACCAAGTGTCAAAGGGTCAGCCGAAAGCCATCAACCAATCAAAATCAATCAGGTTCGGAAAAACCTGCACATTGCACATCCTATTCTCACGATTCTGAAGACCTGAAAATGGAAGAAAAAAATATTCAGAACCGTGAGAAGTCCAGAAAAAAATCTTTAGTTTCATTTGCAATTTTGGCTGTTTGCTGCATCGGATAACCATTGTAGCTTGCCACCGGCTTTTCTTTATTCGGTTCCATTTTTCTATAAGCATTAAAAAAATTAAATGTTTGTGGAGGTAAGCTTGTGTAAATAATGATCTTTCTTAAGCGGTCAGTGGGGTGATCGGGCAAAATGCCATCGCAGTGAAACTATCAAATAAAAAAATTAGGAAATTGGACTGGAATTTCGAAAAAAGACAATTCAGGGCTGTTGCCATCATAGTTGCACCACCGCCGGCGCTGCCTTTCAAAAAGTCAGGCGCCGGCGGCGGTTTTAGCGGCAGTGTTGGTGATGGCAGCGATTTCGGGGCGGCCGCCCAAGATAAATTTACTAAAATTAGTTAATCAAGAGTAGAAAAACGCGTTAAAACAGAGCACAATGAGCAAATTTCAAAGTTTTTGATGAAATTTTTCACAATGACCAAGAAACACTGATTAGGATTTTGAATATTTTTTGAAGGCGCACTCCAAGGTTATACAATGCAGTTTAAATATTAATATACAGGGTGGCCCAAGTATTTTTCCCTTTTTGAAATGGCTGTAACTTGGTTATTTGCCAACATTTGAACGAGATCTTTTTTTTCATGTAGAGGAGATCGGGCAATTTAATTTGATACCAAATGTCTATGTTTGTTCTAAAAAATTTGTTTGCATTATTGCTTTTTAGAAAATGGTCTTTACTGTGCAAGAAAAAGCATTTTGTGTGGTCGAATTTGGCATGTTGGGGAGTACAAAGAAGCTTTCGTCGTGAGTATCATCTGGGTCGGCGCTCAAGGGTACCAGACAAGAACAGTATTAAGCAGTGGTATGACAAGTTTATGAATTTCGGAGATGTCAAGCGGAAGAAAAAAAACAATACCAGGCTTGTTTTTTCTATGTTTTTGCACTTATCATTTTCTAAAAAGCAATAATGCAAAAAAATTTTTTAGCACAAACATAGACATTTGGTATCAAATGAAATTGCCCGATCTCCTCTACATGATAAAAAAAAGATCTCGTTCAAATGATGGCAAATAACCAAGTTACAGCCATTTCAAAAAGGGAAAAATACTTGGGCCACCCTGTATATTCATTTCTAGCTTTATGTCTCATTTTTAAAATTAGCTTTTGACATTCTGCCAATTCCAGCGAGTTTCAGCATAATTTCCATGCTGTCAACCGAAAGGAATCCCCAACAGCGGCATCATTATTCAAGAGTAAACTAGGGTTGGGCAAATAGCCGGCCATATGGTCGATTTAAAACATAAAAAAAATTCCGGCGCTGGCGGCGGCGTTTTTGGCGGCGGTGCAACTATGGTTGGCATTTAAGGCTGTATAATAATTGGTAAACTCGTTTTCCGAAAATGGTATATTTCGAAACGCGTTTGTCTCGCCAAAAGAACTTTTGGAAGATGTCAAGACCGGCAAATGTTGTCGCGGCCGCGATACGGTCATCGTCGGAACAGCCTAAAAAACAATAATTAAAATCAAAAATCTAAATTTTGTTTTAGTTGTATTTTTCGCCTTATTTTGACCTCTTTTTCTGCCTCTTTTTCTCTTACTCAAAAGACTGCTAAAACCCCCTCCCTTTGATCACAAAAACCTAGCTGACTGCCCCAGCAGTTTCAAAACAGCTAGGTCCCCCTAAATGCATTTCCCTTGCTGATCACAACCAAGCACCAGACTCTCCAGCATCAAATGCTTTTCCTGTTTACAGGAAATTTTTGGTACTGAGTGTGGTTTTTACGCTAAAAATTCCTATGCCAGCAGCACCAATTCCGCCTACCAATCATTACAATAATAGCCATCACCGCATTCCAGTCAAACTACACTTCGCGATTGGCATGTCAACAAGAGAAGGCACTTTTCAGCTCAATGTAGTACTACAATACATACGCATTTATTTGTCAGTACAAGTCTTGATTGCAACAACATTTATTCTAACACACCCCCACAAATAACAATTTGCAACTCCAAAACAATAATTCACTCTATCCTTGATTTGGACGTCCTCTTTTTCTCTTTTTGTCCTCTTTTCTCTCTTGACGTCTTCTCTCTCTCTCAGCCGTCGATGTCAGATGTCGATGTCCGAGTAAAGATGCCCTCTGACCTCCTTTGGAATGCCCAAGATCTTCATCCTCTTACGCAGATTTGCCTTCATGTGAAAATTGCACATTGCACGCTTAGCATCCGGTCACACATTTCTTGCGCCTTAAATCATCTTCTGGAAATAAAATCATCTCACGTCACGAGCAACAAACATACCCAATGTGATGCCATGAATTCCATCGGCCATCACCACACTCGGGTTGTAATTTCCACTTTTGATCCCTCGGAAAAACACTTCATAACACCACCCATTATCATTCGAAACCAAAGCAATATGTGTAAGGAAGAATTGCTTGTTTGAATCACTGAATCCAGCAACCTAAATCAAAAAATTTTCATTCACTTAGTCAAATTCCAAGAAAACATACCATAACAAGGTATCCTTTCCAGTTAAAGTTGTAGGTAGAGTCAACACTTATAAAGGCGCAGCTTGATTGCAAACGTCGAAGCTTATTGGTGGACCACACTAGGCAGAATTCATCCCTATCGTTGTTTTGAAAATTGCATACAAAGACCTCATCTTCATTAGCAGGCACATTTTGCTTGGACGCAGCATAGTCACGTAGGTCCTCCAACGTAGAAGGCGAAAGGTCACTCTTCTTCTGATACGCTGAGAAATTCTGGATCTGGCGAAGGAAAACCAAAAATTACACTTCAAGCTGATAATTTCGCGAGAAGAATAAAAATTTGGGGACATATTTCAGAATATTTGGGGACATTTTTCAGAGATTTGGGGACATTTTTCAGTAATTTGGTGACATGTAAAATTTGGGGACATTTTTCAGTGAATTTGGGGACATTTTTCAGAAGTTTGGTGACAGAATTAAATATTACCCATTTGAATTGCGCGAAATCTACGTGTGCGCAATTTGCGGGTGCGCAATTTGAATTTGCGCAATCTGGCGCTGCCCGCATTAAGCACGCAAAGCTGATTGTTTGTTTCTTCTTCTGGATTTTTTGATAATTTTTTTTTTCAAGATTCGGTTAAAGTTCTCATGGTGTGGAGTTGTTGGTGCGTAGAAGTCCAGTTAAGGAAGTTTACCCAAATTTTAGGCATCGTAATTCCTCTTTTATACCTACCCACCCTACTGGCACACCTATTAACCCTATAGGCATACCTATCCACCCTACAGGTATACCTACCTAATCATCTGACGTAGGTGTACGCCTGTTTTAAAGATAGTTAACTCAGGTTGGCGATTCGCATTTGTGAATTCGCAATTTTTGTATTATCAAAGTAGATCTCCCATTAAATTTTAAAGAATTGGTTTGCTTCTAGAAAAACGGTTTGCTTTTAACTTTAACCAAATTTTAATTTTTCGAGCCATTCTGGGGTCCATGGGTCACACCTTTTTACAGCCACTGGGAGTGATCCAAATCTTTTCCCGAAAACACTTTCTGAGGTAAATTGGTGTGCCTGAACACGAATCCGGTGTCAGAATTGGGGGTTGACAAAGAAATTTTCGAGTTTTTCCTCAAATTTCGGTTATTTCGGACAATTTTTGACTTTGAAGGGGTATAACAGGGTCAAAAAGTGGTCGAAATATTTTGTTGCAGGTTTTTTTAGATCTGCCTCGATGTCAGCTTTTGTTTAAAAAAAGAATGTCGAAAATGATGCATTTTAAATAGGGGATCTCCTACTTTGAAGTTTGGTGTCGAATCTAAAAATGACGTATCTCTATATAGTATTTGGCATGTGTCCGTCCTACTTTTTAATGGACATTTTGACCACATTCAGGCCATTTTTGCTTATTTTTCCGATTATTTTCGGCAATGTCTCGACGGAACCCCAACTTCAGACAATTCAGCGTCTTTTTATGCCGAGACCCAGGAAAATGTCTTCGAAAAAGAAAAACTTTTGTGGTCCCTCAAAATTGGAGTTGTCTCTATATAGTATTTGGCATGTGTGGGTGGGTCGCCACTTTTGTGCTCAAGCCCGATTTTCGGCCACTATTGGCAAACATATGTCGGATATCTTTCCGAACCCGAAAATTAAACATCTTAGCTTTCCTTTAAGCATAAAACCGCAGAATCGAAGTGGCTGTGAAAAAGGTTTTAAGTCCCTCCAAACTGGAGATGGTGGACTTTAGCCTGGATTTTTAGTGCATTTTTGTGTTTAAGCCCAATTTTCGGCCAGTTTTTGCAAATTTTTGTCGGATATTTTCCAGGAACCCTGTTTAATGTTATAATCAGGGGATATGTGATGGAGTGATATTATTAAAATTTATGATAGAGGCGCCGATAGGCGCCTGTTGTCCCTAGTGGTTTTATGTTTGTTGTTGACGAAATGCCACAAATTTGGAATTTAAATTTTTTGTCGTTTCAAGACAAGTCTGCTCAGGGAAACAAGTGCATCGGCTTTTTTTGAATATTCGTAACAGAACTGTTTAAGTCACTTCGGAAACATTTTCGTAACTGAATAAGATAGGCTCGTAAGATGGATGGACATAATCGCAGATTGTTCATCCTTATCAAGCTATTGTGATTGTGCCGTTATTTCAGGTGTATACTGTGTGTTGGCCGCCGAACCGAAAGCTGAACGAGTCAGGTATGTTTTGCTTACTCATTCGTCTTCATAAAGTAGTGTATCTCTATCAGGCGTTCCATGCGATTTCGTTACGGGTGATCATAGAAAGTACGCTGTAAGGATGTCCGAACCTGCCAATCACCTCTCTACTACTGCCGAAATGCTGCCACTAAACTTGCTGGTAGATATGGCTGTCATCGATGAAATACAAATGGTCAGGGATTGCCAGCGCGGATTCGCATTCACTCGTGCGTTGTTGGGTATTGCTGCTTTTGAGGTAATTTTGTAATTCATTGTGAGTGTAGTTATTGTCGATTGTTTAGGTGCACCTGTGTGGAGAACCGGCCGCCATGGAAATAGTCAAGCGAATTTTGGCTTTGGTTGACGAAGAAGTAGAAGTTAAAAGGTCCGATTTTTGTATTTGAATTCTTGGCTGCGCTCGTGATGTTTAAGTGTGAATGTCATGTCTAAGCTCAGAAAATAACTTTTAATTTGCATTTTCGGTAGCAATACAGAGCCGACATTTTTTGGAAGATAAATTTTTGGAAAATTATACGTCAGTACTCTGCAGAATAATATATATCTCAAATAACAAAAACTTTACGTTCACTATCAGACCAACTATCGCAGTATCCCACTCGTTTCAAATATAAGGTGAACTAATTCTGTCATCTTTAGATACGAGAGAAAAACTCCCCTCGTAATCAGCACTCATGGACTAAATGGCTTGCAAAATATTCAGGTCAACTTTTTTTTCTGTTTCTGTGTTAGTTCTATTTCCCTGTTAGCAGAATAGCTTTTTTAGGATGGAGACTGCATTGTTTCATTCCAAAAGCGAAAACTGTTTGACTATGCCACCAAACTCAAGCTGCAGCATGACCGTGAAAGCGCTATTATATTTGGGGATTTGCCTGGTCCAATAAAGCTAAATCAGGCTGCAAAATTTAACGACCCCACAGGCCCTTGCAAGGTGCTCGTATCCACTGATGCAGTTGGGATGGGGGTAAACTTGGACATAAGAAGGTCAGTTGCAACATACATTTATTTCATGGTATTTTAAAAAATTGTAGGATAATTTTTTCGGAAGTCACTAAGAATGATGGCAATTTGTTGGAGCTACACATGGTTCGTCAGATCGCAGGCAGAGCTGGTAGATTTGGTTTTCATGAATTCGGAACGGTAACTTGAGTTGTCTGAATATGGATTTCTGAATTGTATTGTTGGTGATTGAAGGTAATGGCGATGGATGAACAGAGGAATGATAAACTCAAGAACCTGATGCATGAGCCAATAAAGGATATAAGCAAAGCAGGTTTGCATTTCTTTTGTCGTGCCAGCATTGGTGGGTGAAGTGTGGAGATTATTAATAGTCGACTATTTCTACTTCTTGCAAACCAAAAGTGCTTGTATTTTTTCAAACTTTTTTGCCACGCGGAGGAATGTGAGGCCATCAAAATTTTGGTCGACTTTTTTTTGACAAAATTAAAATTGTCTTTAAAATATTAATATTTAAAAAAATTATTTTTAATTAATTTTGACAAAGAAATTTTGACAAAAATTTAGAAATCTTTTTAAATGTGAACATTTTCTTGAGGGATCCAACCGACTCTGCCTATTATGGAAGCATTCTCTGCTCAAATGCCTGGGTGTTCATTGCTGACTCTTTTAAACAAATTCGAAGAAGTTTGTTCCGTCTCAGCTGAATTTTTCTTGTGTGACTTTCATGACATTCGTCGACTGGCATCAGCGACTGATCACGTTAGCCTACCTACTTTGAAGGTATACTTTTCGCTATTTAGTAAACTTGTTTAACATTTTTTAGGAGAAGTGGGTTTTTTGCACTGCGCCTCTGTGTGCTAAGCGGCCAAGGATCCTTAAGATATTTGCCCGAATCGTGCAGTGCTATAGTCAAGGAAATGCAATAAAACATGAATTCTTGGTTGGCTTACTCAAAGATCTTATCTCAATATCTACAAGTGTTGATGGATTCAATCGTCTAAGCGATGCCTATGATGTCATCGGAGCCTACTTGTGGTTAAGCTACCGTTTTCCGGTTTGCTTTGGTATTGGTAATTCGGTGTCCATCTGTTTTGTTTAGGATAGATTTCCCGATGTCGGTGAAGTTTCTTGTCTGGAAGGAGTCATTGAAGAACGCTTTCGTGAAAGTTTGGAGAATTGTATCAAAAGAGGTAACGTTCCAATAGGTTTCGCGCCAGGTGTGAACCGAAGTGGCCGTCGCTAAAATGTGAAATTCAAACTATGTATTTGTCTTTTTGCTTGCTTGAATAAAAGTGTTATAATCAGAGGTGGGTGAAGATCAGATCGATCTAGATCAGTTTAGATGAGATCACCAAAGATCAGATCAGTCAGATCAGGGTCAGATCAGGACCTGTAGCAAATATAGATTTAGTGTCTAATATATTTAGTCACTAAGTAAAAGTGGTAAATCGGTAGTAAACCTAGAATACTAAACTCTACATGTTTAGATTCTACTTTTGGCAGCAGATGAATTTTTAGACTTTACAGTTTCAAACTCTAAATGTTTAGTGGCAGCAAATGTCGTATTACAGGGTTATTCAAGAAATTGTAACACTTTCAAACTATTTTATACGATTTCAAAATTTTGTAAAGAGATCGATTTCATTTTTTGGCATATAACACCCGAAAAATTTTTTTGCAAAATTTTTGCCTTGGTCCCCTGTTGTCCATCCAAAGCCACCTACAGACCAGGAGCCAAACAACAGGGGGACCAAGCGAAAATCGTGGTTTTGACCTTATATACCAAAAAATTGCCATGAAATTCTGAGTCGATCTGCGTTTAAATTTTGAATCGTCAGATAAAAAGTTATGGCAGTTTGAAAGTGTTACAATTTCTTGAATAACCCTGTACAGTCCATAATTTAGAGTTTAGAATGCGAAAATCTAAATATTTAGTGGTAGCAAATACAGGGTCTCTCAAAATTTTTCACGGTGTATCGTCGAAAAAACGGTACGTGACACAATTTCGTAGGACCACAATTTCGTCGCGCCAACAATTTCGGCGGGACACAATTTGCCGCGACCGTTATTTCGTCACAAAGGATTTTTGCGTCATTTCGTATAAAAATCAAAAATTTCGGTTTTCGCCACATGACTTTGAATTAGAAAAAGTGCTTTGTTCTTAACTTTTGGCTGCATTTATTTTTTTCAGGTCATATACGGGGATATCCATCTACCTGGAAATACCTACCCTAGAATTTGGGGTTGTGTTGAGTGAAATAGAAATTTTGATCCTGTCATACCCAATTCCCTACACATTTTTACGTTAGAATGAGTGGTTTGTTTTTGATGTTGACAAAATTTTATTTTTCAGGCCAGCCAGGTGGATGTCCACCTACCACAGGGTAACCACCCTTGGTTTCAGGACTTGCAATTTTAGTCCTTTTTGACCCGATTCCTAACATGATTCTACGTCACAACTAATCGTTTGTTTACAATTTTGACTATATTTTTTTTCAGGCCATCCAGGTGCCTTAAACAAATTAAATGTTTTGCCACCAAATCACAGTAGTAGCAAACAAACTAATATAATAGGAAGTAGGAGCGTTTAAAGTTGTTCTAAGAACATAAACGTCAAAAGGTAGGCCAAAGAAGTAAAAAGCTGACGAAAAACGGGTCTAAAGTTGAGTCTAAACAAATTTAGACTGCTACCCACCGCCCCACTTTTTTATAAGGAAAAAGTGGTGTTCAGTAGGGTTGAAGATTTGACTTTTCCGGGACGGGACGGGACAAAAATTTTCTTAAAATTTTTCGGGACGGGACACCGGGACGGGACGGCCTCAAAATTTTTACCGGGACGGGACACCGGGACGGGACGGCTTCAAAAATTTCACCGGGACGGGACGACCAAATAAGTGTCGGGATACGGGACGGGACAGCTAAATAAATTGCACAATTTTTACCATAATTATGACTGAAAATGCTAAAATTTTGCCATAATTATAGCAGATTCCAAAGCTCTTTATTCGCTAACCGGGAGTAACAACTCGGGAATTCGGGAATAACAACTCAATAGCTGTAGTCAATTTCCGGCAGAGCCCTATTGAGGAACATTAGCATCTCCGCATTCTTCGGATCCAAGCGGCTTCGCGTGTAGTCGTAGATCCCTCGCGCCGTGGAAAACAGCTGCTCGCTTGCGTAAGACGTCGCCAGCGCAGAAAGGTATCGCTTCGCTAGCTTGGCCAACTTCGGAAGAGCAACTGCCTGAGTCTTCCAGAACTCCAGCGGATCTTGCTTCAGAGGAATGCACTTCAGCTTGAGGTAGGCGGAGACTTCCTCGTCCATTGCACCCGCCGAGACATGCACTTCTCATCATCGTCAATGCAGAACTCCGTATCATCTCCGAAGAATGAATCCGTCTTGCTCTTTTGGGCGCGGGTGATGGACTTGGACCTAAAAACTAACTTAATTACGCGCCTTGATGCATAATTTACTTGTAGGCTGTTCTGGCACTTCTTGTCCCTCTTCTCGGCACCATCTACGCACGTCTGCTTGGAAGCGCTCCTTGTCATCGACACAGCGATCCTTGAAGCGTGGATCCAGGAAAGTAGCCAGCGCGTAGTCTCAAGAATTGTCCGATGACTGCTTGTACATCCACCGGAATGCCAGCGGACTAAATGTGAACATTGAAGTTGTATTCGCAAACCGAGAACTGCTGCAGAAGAGTCGCATGCGAAGATTCGCGTACAGAACCTCGCGCACTCTGACAGAGGCAACTGCCTCAATGAGAATTGTCCACAATCAGATTAACTTTCGCTCTGCACGATCCGTCAACGAAAGAAGCGCCTTGAATGACTGATGCTCGACCACATTGAATGCCTGACTCGTTGAGACGATGAAGTTGATCACCCGCTTGTCAAGCCAGATGCTGCCTAAATGTAATTCTTGGTTTAGACTGGAAAGTGGTCATACCTGATGAAGTCGATTGCATGAACTTGTCCAGTGTGGCAACTGCTCCGCCGCCCTTGATCTTCCAGTTTCGCTTCGTATTCGGGATGGCTGCTCACGTGACGGATCAGCAGCTTGGTGCTTCCATCGGTCGTCTTGATGAACGCTTCTTCCGGAAGAGTCTTCGCACCAGGCACGTCGCGCCACCATTCCCTTGCGGTAGAGGCCGATCTTCCAGACGTCGCTTGTTTCTGGCATGCTAAAAGAAGTGATCAGTTAGTACCAGCCATCGATCCGCATGGTTCTGCAACAAGAAATGCAATGTTTTGCGATTCGGTATGCAACAAGCAATTCGATGCATTGCGATTCGATATGCATCTGCCTATGCATTGGATTGTACTTCGTTAAGTATCAATCGACCATTGCATAAATTACTGTGACTTTTATTTGAAGGTGGGTTACCAAGTGATCGGACGGGACAGCCGGGACACCGGGACGGGACAGCATCAAAATTTTCACCGGGACGGGACACCGGGACGGGACAGCCTCATAATTTTCACCGGGACGGGACACCGGGACGGGACGAAACCAAAAATATCGTTCGGACGGACGGGAACGTCCCGTCCCGTCCCGTCGTCAACCCTAGTGTTCAGTGCGTATATTTGCTACGAAAAGTTGACTCTAAATAAAGTAGATTCTAAATATTAGAGTCTAATTATATTTGCTATCAAAAATCTCAATATTTAGGCACTACTTTTAAAGAGGAAATTACAGGGTGAGCCAAGAAATTCCTCAATTTTCAAACGGTCATAACTTTTTTCCTGACGCAATCTCGACATACGATTTTTTGCATTCGACTCAGCAGACCGTTGGATTCAATTTGACTACAAATACTCGGAAAAAAGATTTCGTCGTTTTTTGTCTTGGTCCCCCCTGTTGTCGAAAATTCATTGATTTTTTAACTGCTTTTTTGATGTTGGAACCAGATTATCACATTCATGATTTGCCGTCTCCATCGATGCATAGAGGTGAATGGAAGAAGCGTGGAGCAGAATTATGGGATTTGAGTGTTATTATCTTCTTTACTGTTATTGCCATGTTCTTCGTTTCGAATGAAGTGTGTGCAGGAGTGTGTTTGGTATCTGGTTCCAACATCAAAAAAGCAGTTAAAAGATCAGTGAATTTTCGACAGCAGGTGGGACCAAGACAAAAAATGACGAATTTTTTTTATATATAGCCAAATATACTTTTTGCAAAAAGTCGATTTCGCGCATCAGGATTTAATTTTTATCGGCTCAATCGCTCAGAATCAGCCTAAACCACCGTAAAAACTGGTTCAGGATGATTAAATGCTGATTGGGAGTGGTTTAGAGTGGTTTTGAATGGTTCAGGGTGAGATTCTGAGCGATTGAGTCGATAAAACCGTAAATCTAATAAGTGCGATCAAATTTTTGCAAAAAGTTTGCCCCTCTTTTTAGTAAACCCCCAAACCAACTTTCAGTGGCTTTTGGTCTTTTCAGTGTGGGATTTTGAGCGATCCAAGTTATTTTTAGACTATAAAATTCAAATTCCCGCAGAATTTTGGCTATTTTGACAATAATTTTGTCAGATCAGATCGATCTAGATCAGTTATAATGGTTATTATGCAGGAGTTTTGTGCCAGTGAATTTACAAGTCAAAGAAAACACATGAAACATCAAAAACATTTTTGTATTTAGCAAAGTAAGTCTCAATATGACTAGTGTATTGCATGTAAAATGGAATGCTCGCATGAAATGGAGGAAAATATGTATAAATTTGTCCGACTAGTCTCCTTTCTTCAAACATTCCTGGATAGAGGTAGCTGGGCTAGGAACCAAGGGGCATGTTGTCCAGCTGCATTGCTTTCCATAGGCGCACCAGTTGAAGTTGGTGTACCCAGGAGAGTGGAAGGAGGGCAGCACCTGGACAACAGACTCATGGCCTCTGAGCCTTGACTTCCAAACTCCATGCCGTTGCCAAATGGATTGGTGTTCTCATTGGAATTATTGGTATTGTTGGTCCGAGCCATGTGTTCCTCGCCCATCTCTGGTTTGTTTGGCGGTGAACTGGTGGTTGGCGGGGTGGCCTCCATCTTAGGTTTTACTAAGCTGTCTTCCTCCTCCTTGACAGCATTTTGGCTAGAGAATAATTGCTGGAGCAAGGGACTGTCACCCCCTTCCTCACTAGACATGCTCGATTTGTGGCCGTGCCCTGGTTTGGAGGTGTGTAATTGCTGATGCTGGTGCGGTTTTTCCTGGAGCCGTCGACTAGAGACGACAGCTCCTTGATTGAGAGAAGAGTTGTCGTGGTTGTGGGTCAGAGAGTCCACTGCAAAGAAGAAATCCCGGCGGTGACGTTTGTTTTGAACGTCTGAAAAAGAAAGATTGGGGTTGAAAAAACTCAATAATAGCTATGTCAAATATTTGTTCTGGTCTGAGATGTAGGTCCTCAAAGTCAGGAGGGAAGGGGTGGTCAATTTTAGAGGAAATATGGTATTTTAGAAAAGGGTTTTTTATTTTTAGTTTTTACAGTTTTTTATTTTTTTAACGGTTGCGTTCTAAGTGTTACACTGAGCCTAAGGCTTCATCTACGATACTTCGGTATATCCTACGACTTTATTCTTGACAAAAAATGACACTTGGGTTCCCTGTTCAGTGACCATTTAACCCTGGAAAACCGGCATGTCGTGTGAGGAATTCTGTATAACATGATACACGGCTTTTAGAAACGTTCGAAAAGGTCCGATTAAAGCTTTTGAAATTTTTTTTCGCGGGAAATGAAAAAAAATCCTCAAGACTAGAAAGGTGGAGTGCTGGACTCAAAATGGCTTCTAGTTGTCTAAATTCTGTATTTTAAAAATTTGATCAGTATTTTTTGAAAGGGGACATCCTCAGCTTTCGTTTGGTGTATAACTTACCCTCTGAAATGCAAACCTCCACACTCTCAGGCAAAAAGAAGTTTAATTACAGCGTTTTCCAGTCTATTTACGTAAATTCTGGGTTTTCATCGGGCATGTACTTAAAATTTTAAAGTAAAAGTTGAAAATCTGATCTTTATGGCCTACGTCTACTTTTCAATTTCACGTCGAATAGACCAGTAATAAAATTTAGGAAATTTTTTTGAAAAATCGAAGATGTCAGCGTATAATTAGAGCATTTACGGTATTCTTGCAATGTAAAATGGTGTGACGAAAAGCTTTACCACTGCGGCATGCAGACACGTCTAAAAATCTAAATGGGACCTTTTCGGGCGTTTTGAAAAGCCGTGTGATAGGTCGTGTCAAAAGTTTGAATCGTTTCTTCAAAAGAAATGTTTGTGGAATAAGCTTTTATACTATAAATATTTTAAATTTTTAAAGTTGACTTCTGAAAAATGATCAAGTACAGTATAATCTCTTTAAACCGACACCCCAAGGAACTGCTGTCAGACTGTCGATTTAAAGAGGTGTCGGTTTATAGGGGTGTCGGTTCAAAGAGACTGTGAGTTTAATTCCAGACCAAACTGTCGGTTTATCCAGCTTTTTAATAAAAGAGGCTCCAAATAAAAATATAGTTGACAGCTTTTCTAAAATGTTTAATTCGGAAAAACTTTAACAAAGTCAATAATAACAGTTCAATTGATTTTAAGCTAAATTTTACTGAAAATTAGCTAAATTTCTTCAAAAATTAGCTGAATTTCTTCAAAAATTAGCTAAATTTCTTCAAAAATTGAAAGGGGTTTATCGAGGAGGTTTTCCGTTGTGCAGACTGACTCAAAGTGTCGGTTTAAGAGGATGTCGTTTCCTTTAAATTAAGTCAAGACCAATCAAATCAGGCTCAAGGTGTCAGTTTAAAGGAGTGTCGGTTTAAAGAGGCTTGACTGTACAGTCGGCGCTCGACTCTTGTAGCCCCTATAAGAGGTACGCTCAATAGTACGTACACTTCTTTATTGTTTGGTTGGATTCTCTTTCAATAAGAAAGTCTTAAGGTACATAGTGCGTACGCTCCCTAGTACGTACCTCTACAGCTGGTCCCAACTCAATAAGCTGACGCTCGATAGTACGTACTTTGAAAAGTTGCAAGCAAAACTTGAAATTGCAAGTAAAACTTATAAAACTCACCAATTGAAAGAGTCTTCTCATGGGCAGGCATGGCATCAAGCAAGTTGCGAAACCGTGTGAAGCGAAAAACTCTCAACGCGCAATTGTTCATCGACCTCAACCGGAAGAATATTGGACAAACTTGAATTCTCTAATCCGTATTCTACCGTATTCTCTTTATTGAATTTTTGTTGAATTGGCGATCAAAGTGATGAATTGTGATGAGCCGTCAGCTGATGATAGCTTTTGACAATTTTTATTTTATCGTTTGACATCGTGAATTTTTATTTTTCTTCATTTTTAGGGCGATATTTTTTCCGCCTGATTTATTCAATTTTTGAGGTATATAATGTCAAAAACACGATTTTCAATTGGTCCCCCTGTCGTTTGGGCATTGCCCATCCAGATGCTATTATATCCACTGTTCAGTACCCAAACTACCTTAAATCGTGTTTTTCACATATCATACTAATTTTTTAACTAACATAGAAAATGACTACACAATGCAAAAAACCTATGATTAAAGCGGATCAACTTTCAGCTTGAAAAACAAAAACTTTTCCGAGCCAGTCCATAGCTATCGCCGCATTCATAAGTCCCGATTTGCTGTGGTAAACGAGCAGATTTTCGAATTCTGCCACCCCATCTTGAAATTTTAGCGGTACTTTCACTCCAACAAGTCCAATAATTAACAGGACGGACTAAGCCGAATTGTTAGAGAGAAAAAACCGAACTCGCTCCGGTTCATAGCTTGCGCTAGGTCTAATCCTAATCGCGGGGGTTTACTTCTATACCCCCTTGATAAATACCCCTGAACACTAGAGCCCCCAGTAATTCCTGTGATACCAGAACTGTAATTTTTCAGAATTTTCTAGCCAATTTAATAGATAATAGCAATAAAAAAAATTCACTCACTTTCCGGCAACATTCCAATCTCCAGACAACG
>JAMRYI010001256.1:0-35560 GCA_029231635.1 Ditylenchus weischeri | reverse complement strand
ACTGTTTGTTTTGAACGTCTGAAAAAGAAAGATTGGGGTTGAAAAAACTCAATAATAGCTATGTCAAATATTTGTTCTGGTCTGAGATGTAGGTCCTCAAAGTCAGGAGGGAAGGGGTGGTCAATTTTAGAGGAAATATGGTATTTTAGAAAAGGGTTTTTTATTTTTAGTTTTTACAGTTTTTTATTTTTTTAACGGTTGCGTTCTAAGTGTTACACTGAGCCTAAGGCTTCATCTACGATACTTCGGTATATCCTACGACTTTATTCTTGACAAAATGACACTTGGGTTCCCTGTTCAGTGACCATTTAACCCTGGAAAACCGGCATGTCGTGTGAGGAATTCTGTATAACATGATACACGGCTTTTAGAAACGTTCGAAAAGGTCCGATTAAAGCTTTTGAAATTTTTTTTCGCGGGAAATGAAAAAAAATCCTCAAGACTAGAAAGGTGGAGTGCTGGACTCAAAATGGCTTCTAGTTGTCTAAATTCTGTATTTTAAAAATTTGATCAGTATTTTTTGAAAGGGGACATCCTCAGCTTTCGTTTGGTGTATAACTTACCCTCTGAAATGCAAACCTCCACACTCTCAGGCAAAAAGAAGTTTAATTACAGCGTTTTCCAGTCTATTTACGTAAATTCTGGGTTTTCATCGGGCATGTACTTAAAATTTTAAAGTAAAAGTTGAAAATCTGATCTTTATGGCCTACGTCTACTTTTCAATTTCACGTCGAATAGACCAGTAATAAAATTTAGGAAATTTTTTTGAAAAATCGAAGATGTCAGCGTATAATTAGAGCATTTACGGTATTCTTGCAATGTAAAATGGTGTGACGAAAAGCTTTACCACTGCGGCATGCAGACACGTCTAAAAATCTAAATGGGACCTTTTCGGGCGTTTTGAAAAGCCGTGTGATAGGTCGTGTCAAAAGTTTGAATCGTTTCTTCAAAAGAAATGTTTGTGGAATAAGCTTTTATACTATAAATATTTTAAATTTTTTTAAGTTGACTTCTGAAAAAAATGATCAAGTACAGTATAATCTCTTTAAACCGACACCCCAAGGAACTGCTGTCAGACTGTCGATTTAAAGAGGTGTCGGTTTATAGGGGTGTCGGTTCAAAGAGACTGTGAGTTTAATTCCAGACCAAACTGTCGGTTTATCCAGCTTTTTAATAAAAGAGGCTCCAAATAAAAATATAGTTGACAGCTTTTCTAAAATGTTTAATTCGGAAAAACTTTAACAAAGTCAATAATAACAGTTCAATTGATTTTAAGCTAAATTTTACTGAAAATTAGCTAAATTTCTTCAAAAATTGAAAGGGGTTTATCGAGGAGGTTTTCCGTTGTGCAGACTGACTCAAAGTGTCGGTTAAAGAGGATGTCGTTTCCTTTAAATTAAGTCAAGACCAATCAAATCAGGCTCAAGGTGTCAGTTTAAAGGAGTGTCGGTTTAAAGAGGCTTGACTGTACAGTCGGCGCTCGACTCTTGTAGCCCTATAAGAGGTACGCTCAATAGTACGTACACTTCTTTATTGTTTGGTTGGATTCTCTTTCAATAAGAAAGTCTTAAGGTACATAGTGCGTACGCTCCCTAGTACGTACCTCTACAGCTGGTCCCAACTCAATAAGCTGACGCTCGATAGTACGTACTTTGAAAAATTGCAAGCAAAACTTGAAATTGCAAGTAAAACTTATAAAACTCACCAATTGAAAGAGTCTTCTCATGGGCAGGCATGGCATCAAGCAAGTTGCGAAACCGTGTGAAGCGAAAAACTCTCAACGCGCAATTGTTCATCGACCTCAACCGGAAGAATATTGGACAAACTTGAATTCTCTAATCCGTATTATACCGTATTCTCTTTATTGAATTTTGTTTTGAATTGGCGATCCAAAGTGATGGTGTGATGAGCCAGTCCAGCTAGTGGCGTAGCTTTTGGTACTTTCACTCCAACAAGTCCAATAATTAACAGGACGGACTAAGCCGAATTGTTAGAGAGAAAAAACCGAACTCGCTCCGGTTCATATCTTGCGCTAGGTCTAATCCTAATCGCGGGGGTTTACTTCTATACCCCCTTGATAAATACCCCTGAACACTAGAGCCCCCAGTAATTCCTGTGATACCAGAGCTGTAATTTTTCAGAATTTTCTAGCCAATTTAATAGATAATAGCAATAAAAAAAATTCACTCACTTTCCGGCAACATTCCAATCTCCAGACAACGTTTCATTCTACAATTGCGGCACATCTTTCGATAGCCCTGAGCTGAAATTAGGTGGTTTAGAATGGTGTTTGGATCTGAATGGTTATGCCTACCCTCGCCTGGTCGAATGACACACCGTTGACTTCGCTTGCAAATATAGCGCTTCTGGTCACTGATGGATCGACGGAAGAAGGCGGCACATGCAGCACACGTCCTCGCCCCAAAATGCAATCCATTGGAGGCAGCCAGATAGCACACTTGACAGGTCATCTGTGGTTGTTGCTGAGATAATGACGACTGCTGCTGATGGCTGGATGAGCTGGTGGACGAGGAATTGTTAATGTTTAGCTCAGCCGTGTCAATGCTCGACTCAATAGGAATGGAGGCAGTGCGCGAGATGCTAAATTATTACTTTGTTTGGATTCTATAATATTTCAACTACGGCTGTAACTAATATCCAACATCAAATTTACTCTTTTATCGCCGAAAATTTGGAATAGTTGTTTTTATCCGGGGTTTTTAAAGCTTTTAATTTTATTTTTCAGCTTTTTGAGTCCAAGATTTCTGCTTTCTAACGAATTATCAATTGCTTTTACAATACACTGTAAACTCTTGATACAACCAAGATTGCAAAAACGTGACCGATCGGCGACAAAATCAGCTATATGTGGCCGATATTCATGGTCGATTTTGGCCACGTTTTGACATCCCTGACGAAGGGAGGCGGATTAATAGAGATTATACGCTAGGCAGTTTTAAAGTGACCATGTAAGTTGAAGTACAAACGGCACTCTGGATTATTTATTATTTATTTATTACTCTTATTAAATGCCGTTGTATCAAAACTTGACTGTATTTGCGATAAAGATCTTTTAAATACAGTCGAACTTCGGTCACCATCACTTCGGCACCATTTTTCAAAAATAGTGGGCCGGGTTACCAAAGTTTTGCTTTTTTTAAATGATTTAAAAAAACGATGTGCAAAATCGGAATCCTTATCCAAGAAAATTGGAAAATAAAAATTGAGCTAAAAAAGTGTCGGACCCTAGGCGGGAACGACATTTTGAAGGTGCCGGGTTATTGAAGTTCGATTGTATCAAGAAAAAAGTTAAAAAATTACTTGCCGCACTCAAAACCTTTTTTCTTAACGTTTTTACAATTTCATTGAGTCGTTAGTACTTGTTTTTATTATTATTTATCACAGTGAACACAGTACTTAGCCTGCCAACTCAAAAATTTTAATTATTTTGAAAATAAAAAAAATAAAAAATAAATTTTAAAAATTTTCAAAGGTTGGTTTTATTTAAAGAAAGTGGCGAAAAAGGGCTAAACTTCATTAGCAACTCCTCTCAAAAAGTGGTTTTAACTACTTTTTGTCGTTATAGTGCCTTCGATACAGTGACACTTTTTAGGTGGGGACACCTTGGGGTCGATTTGGTTGGTTTTAAACTAAACACCAATGAATTGACCTTTGAATTTAGTGACATCCCAATATTTTAAACCTTTTATGTTTGTTTGGGGCCGTCCCGATCAATAAAGTCAACGCTCGCTATAGTGACACTTTTAAAAAACGAAAGAAATAAAAGTTCAAATCATATTTTCGTCTTAAAGCAATTATTTTTCCGCGTGTTTAGTTTCTCTTCATTCAAAAACTTTGTTAATTCGCTCATTCGTGAGTTTGTTAATTCGTTCAGTCAAAAAGTCAAACTTGAAATTTTGAATTTCATAATTCTGTGCATCATTTATGGTTTTGTTTTAGCTGCTAAATGGGAACTCCTGTCAAGCGTCGTGAATTTACTTTAGAAGAAAGAAGAAAAAGGTCATCGATGCATCGGAAAAGGAATCAAATCAAACTGAATTAGCTCGTCAATTCGGCTACAAAAGACCAAGCATCATCAAATTCTGAAAGAAAAGTCATTCTGAAAGCAATCGCTGATAAAATGAAGCAAAGCGAGCTTGAATGAAAACTGGAAAGTATGAGGCAATGGAAGATGCGCTAATAGAATGGTTTAAAGCAGGTCAGAAACGAAAGCGATGCCCTATGACTGGTGATTTGTTTAAGGTAAGAATTTTAGCCTCTTCTCTTTTTTTTATCGTTTAGGAAAAGGCTTTGGAGATTGCACAAATCATGGGAATCATCGACTTTAACAAGTCATGGATGGCTTCAGAAGTGCAAGCATCGATTCGGAATTCTATTCAAGGCTGAGCATGGAAGCTGGAGTGATCGACATTGAATCTCTTGGCGAATGGCAGCAACAGGTATTGGTCGATGAAATTAGCAAATTCGCGCCGGATGATGTGTTCAATGCTGACGAAACCGGACTCTTTTGGCAACTTCTTCCAAACAAGACGATGACTTTCAAAGGTTTCATTTAGTTTCACAAACGATTTATTATCGTTTTAGGAGCAAATGCGCTGGCGGCAAAGAGCAAAGAACGCATTACTGTCTTGGTGGAGCAAACTTATGGCGGGCAATGAAAACTTCCTCTTCCCTGGTGATCGGTAGTCGACAAATCGAGATGTTTCAAAGGCGAAGATTCCGATCGACTACAAAGCCAACAAGAAAGCTTGTATGACGGGTAATTTATGCTTTGTCGCTAACGATTCCTTTCTCTATTTGGCCATAGGGTTGAAAAATAATGACCCAGGGTCATTATTAAAAATACAGTAATTGATGTTTGTGAATAATGCTTTATTTGAGTTGCATTTGGCCTGTTTAACAATGAACGTCGATATAGTGACAGCTGAGAATTTTTATGGTTTAAGGGCGCTCGATATAGTGACATCCCAATACAGTGACATCCCAATATAGTGACACCCTAGGCCGGCCCCAGGGGGTGTCATATCGAATTGACTATACTTTTTTGTGTGTTTTCAAGGCCTGCTAACGCATAGAAAACATGTTTTTAGGTGGGGACGGCACTTTTTGAATTTTTACATAACTTTGACTTTCATCTAAAACCAAGGCAGAATTTTTGACTTTGGTGCATTTGATTATTTTAAACCTTTTTGTTGTTAAATGAAACAGAAATACCTGATGATTCACCGAAGAGGCGCAGGGAGCTTGGTTGGGTTAGAGATAAGAAAAATGACTTACCATAAAACATAATTCCGAAAGCAAGACTCTTGATCAAAAATGCTTTAAAGCTATTTTTGCCAAGCTCTCGTCAGAAAAACAAGGTAAAAAGAAATGTAAAAGAAAAATCAGGTACCCTCAGTACCTTTTACCTTGGTCCCCCAAGGCAAAAAGTCAAAATTCGTCAAAATTTTTTTTTTTCAAAGTGCCGTCCCCACCTAAAAACATGTTTTCTACGTTCCGGCCTAGAAACATACAAAAAAAAAGTTAAAACCCTTTTTCGGGAGGAGTTGCTATGATGAACTCCGGCCCGAAAAAGTTGCATTTCTCTAATAAAATGTCAAAAAACTCCAAAATTATAAATGTTCAAAAAACAAAAAGGTGGCAATGCAACCAGTGACTTAAAAATAAAATTTTCTGATTCTTGCTATCAACTTTGCAAATTTTTTCTTCGGCTCTGAGATTTTTTAAAAATTTGCCCCATTCTGGCCTTGGCCCAGAATTAGAGCCAGGGTCGGAGACTTTGCAGCATTGAACGTAACATAACGTAAATGCTCTAATTATACGCCATGGCGTATAATTTTTCAACCGATCTCAACAACCAATTCTCTAAAATTGCTTACTCAATTCTGTGATGTTGGTGTTGAGTACCCTGTTTCAGATGGTTCACATCAGCAGCCATATTTCTAATGACTGTCACACTACTGTCCTGTCTAGCCAGATGTGCTTGCTGCAATCCCAACCTTGCTCTGTGCTGTCTCAGGTTGGCCTCCTCACGTCCAGCCATTGAAGTGGCGATGACTGTCTGGTTGCTCAGGTCGAACAGTTGGCTGGTGGTGGTAGTGGAGGTGGGTGGAGAGCCCAAACAAGGCGCCATAGACACTTGCTGCAATAACAGCTCGTCAGCCCTCAACAAAGGATGTTGAGAGTGTCTTTGGACATGGTCTCCTCCCTTGAATGGAGACCCTCTGGCACTTGCTGAGATTGAGGACACCTTATTGTACAATTAACTGTAGAATAATAGTAAACATCTTTAGTGAGATTTTGGTAGTGAGACGTTTCGCAAAAATTTTCATCATATCATTTTTCTTATTATTTGGCGCCAACATGAATATTTTGGTGCAATTTCAGTTCCGTTGTTGTTTTCTATTTGTTTTATTCATTGTAAATGTGCTATGATGGCACTGTATTTTATTTTAATTGAACATTAAAAGTGTAGACTAAAACAAACATTTTTCATAACACCCAACAAATCAACAAGAAAAACATTCAAATACAAATAAATCATCAAATAGTATCATCACAGTTTCTTTGTAAATTCATCGCCAGCACAGCATCCTTTGATAAAAGCTTGCACTTGACATTGTGAGCACCATTTTTCGCATACGATGCGAACAACTTTACAATCATCTAAAATAAAGGAAATAAAATACAGTGCCATCTTCATCATACGTATTTACATTGAATAAAACAAATAGAAAACAACAAATCGAAATTGCATCAAAATATTCAAGTTGGCGCCAAATAATAAGAAAAATGATATGATTAAAATTTTTGCGAAACGCCCCTGCTCCGAGATTTTTATCTTTTAATGCAATACAATAGGAGAACTGTCGTCGAAAATCTTGTTTTGGTTCTAAAAAGTTGAAAAAAAATGTTGAATTATAAAAAGTTTTCAGGTTGCCACCCTCCCCAAAAGTGACAAATTGTAATTATTTTAAAATGGTTCAAAAGCTCATCAAGAGTACCAAGCTCAAAAGAAATAAAAAAAGACAAAAGAAACTAAAGTTTTTCGAAGAGAATCGCGTTCAACCAATGGTCTCAAAAAAGAGCAAACATTTTTTGAGAAGACTTTTTTGCCACAAAAAACCTTTTTTCTGCTGCAGAAATTTTTTGCCGCAAATTTTTTTCTTGCTGTAAAACAAATTCTTACGGAAAAGAAAAAAAGTATTGTAGCGGCACGGTTTTTCAAAACGCCCGAAAATGTTTCTTTTGGTTCGCGGGATATTAAAAAACTCCTCAAATTTGACTAGAAAAACGTGTTCCAGATTTGAAATGGCTTCTAGTTTTCTAAATTATGTATTATGAAAATTTGATCTGTATTTTCTGAAAGATGAGATCCTCAGCTTTCTTTTGGTGTATCGGGTGTCATCCAAAATACAAACCTCGCAAACCTCATACCAAATTAAATTTTGCGTTACTTGTAGGCTCAGAATGGTGCCAACTCGAAAGCAATGTGCTCAGCAAGTGAAGCAACATATTCTAGAAAAGCGTCAACATGCAGCTGATGTGCGATGGTCCGAGCAAATATGAGCCAAAATTCAAGCTGCTGAACAAGCAATGATGATGCGTAGAGGTCGTTATGTAAGTCAATTATTCCTAGTTTGACCAGGTACATCTGTGGGTTTTAGTGTCCCATTTCTTTCCCAAAAAGCTACTTTCTTATACCCCTACTAAAAATCATGATTCTTTAGAAGTGTCTAAAACCATTTTAAGGACCATACTGCAGTGTTAATTGGGTGCAAATTCAAAAAATTTCCTAAATCATTGATCTTCTGTGCATTTTTATCTTGGTTTATATAACAAAACTACACCTAAATTAAATTCTAGGCCTTGTTTTGTTAGAAACCAAGATAAAAAAATCAACGATCAATGATTAGGAAAGAACAAGGTAACGAGAATCAGTAAAGAGAAAATAATAATTTTACGTTTGTATCAATCTTTGTGAAAAACTAATGTCCGGCGGCTCCTGTCGGAGGGGGGGGCGCATTCATAAGAGTGCAGTTTTTAATTTAAAAAAAATTGACACACGGAGGTTTTATTCGATAAAAGAAGAGTTTGAACATTGAAAGTAAAGAGCATTAAGAAGAAGTTTATTATCAGTTGTTCATAATGAGTAAGTAGTAGTTAATTATCGTATATTGTATATTATTGTATATGTATATTGTATTGTTGTCTCGTGTTCTGTGATAAAGTTTCTCTGTTTATTCGTACGCTCGTACTTGCCCAACCAGTATACAACAATTATGTAACCAAAATAAAAGTTTGTGTAGCGAAATTATAACTTTGTAATCCATCAAATAATATCGCTCCAATTCTTCTGAAAAATTTTTTGATAGTGGAACTTATTTGCTAGTAAAACTAGTATTAGTAAGACTGGATTGGTGCGACTTAGTTAATGAAAATGTGTGAAACCCACATGAAAATATAGTGTACCGTCTTTTTCACCTACTAATAATGCACTGCCTTGAAAGGCAATGCTTTCCAAAATTTCAAATTCAAAAATGGCAACAAGCACTGGATAAAATAAACTATTTAAAAAAGTCAAAATGCGCTGTTTTTTTCGAAAATATACTTTTTTCTGAAAAAAATCTGGAAGCCGACTCCCTTTAGCCGGCGCTCATAATCGTCGATGGCTTTGTCAATCATTTCTTGAGGAAGAATAAAAATGTGCACACGGAAGGATTTGAACCTGTGACCTAGTCGAGTTTTAGCTGTACAGGGTTTAAGAAATTCTAAAATACGGTTATAACTTTTTTTAGGGCGAATTTTGTAAACGCAGATCGACTCAGAAATATACAATTTTTAGTATATAATGTAAACATGATTTTCGCTTGGTCCCCCCTGTGGTTTTGGCTATGGTATTCCCGATCTATCCCATGACCAGGACTGAAACCACAGGGGGACCAAGCGAAAATCGTGTTTTTTACGTTATATACTAAAAAATTGTATATTTTTTCTGAGTCGATCTGCGTTTACAGAATTTTAAAATTCGCCCTAGAAAAAAAGTTATGGCCGTTTAAAAGTTTTAGAATTTATTGAAACACCCTGTATATGGATTAAGTTAGGATATGTTCACTGTGATATACAACACCTATCCACTCTCCTGGCATACATACATACCTAGCATACCTACCCACTCTCCTGGCATACATACATACCTAGCATACCTACCCACTCTCTTGGCATACCTACCCGTTCTCCTGGCATCCTTCCTACTTATCTGGTGTCATACCCACTCTCCTTGCACCCTTACCTGCTTATACTTACATGCTCTTCTAGTACCCATATGCACTCTTTTGGCATACTTACTCTATCGACATATTTTATTACTCTACCGACTTACCTACTCGCTATTATTTGTTTATTGATGATAAAAATAAGTGGTATAAGTGTTTAACAAAAATCAGGTGCGAAAATGGGCAGTTTAGGGGATACATTCATCACTATAACTGGTCAAAAGTTCAATTTAGGATTTAGCGCTCCAACAAGACTCCAGTGCTATCTTATAGCGTTTTTCAAGAGCTACAAAACGCATTTTAAAGAATTTTTTTTTGAAAATGATTGCTGAGATATGGCTATTTGAAAAAAATCGATTTCTTCAGCAGTGACCAAAATCCAAATTTTTCCAATTTTTTTTCGGATTTTGGTCATTTTTTTTAAGAAATGGATTTTTTTTTCAAATAGCCATATCTCAGCACTCATATTTTAAAAAAAATTCTGTTAAATGCATTTTGTTGCTCTTTGTAGCATCAAAATATTGTTGGAGCGCTGAATCCTAAATTTTAGATTTTTTTGAAATATTTTTTTGAAATATTGAAAATTCCTAATTTTTTTTTTTGAACTTTAGACCAGTTATAGTGATGAATGTACCCCCCTAACCTGCCCATTTTCCCAAAAATCGACCTCCAAATTAAAAGGCCATTTCACCCTACTTATTTTTGAGTTATGAGGCTTCTGTAAAGATCAAAAATTTTCCCGGAGCTCGAGCTATCGAACAAGCAAAAGAACATCAAAATATGTCAAAGATTAGTAATCTAAGTGTCTGTTTTAAAATCCTAAAAACTGGTGAGATACTTTGTATATATGTAACTAGAACAATTGATAGTCGTAATCAAAAATCATAAACTGTGGAGATTTCCAAGATTTCCCTAAGTTATGCAGCATGACTAAAATAGGAGTGTTTACGTTTGAAAATATAGATACTCTAGGTCCTATCTCTTTAGCTGACAGGAAGAGTAATGAAAAAGACTGTGCAATTTCTTTCTTACCTAATTTATTATGCTACGAGTGCTTTCGGGCAAAAACATGGATGCCATGCTTATTTTGAGCGACCGAAAAGTAAATGAAATATAAAGCAATTATATACCGTATTTCCTCTAATATAAGCCCTCCCCAGAATCCGGAATTTTTTAAAATTTATTCTTTGCCCTTTAGACCAATTTTTTGTTTCGAGCCTGACCCATGTTATATACCGAAATGCAGCTGAGAATCTGCGCTAATTGTGGTATGTCAAATAATCAAGCGCCAATTAAAAAAACTGGTCAAAAGCGTAAATAATAGATTTTGAAAATTCCGGATTTTGAGGAGGGCTTATATTAGAGGAAATACGGTAATCATGCATTAGATGAGTTCTTGGTGCAGTGATGAGGGTGATGGTTTTGCTCCTTTTTGGTCGCAGGTTCGATTCTCTCTGTCTGCATTTATTTTATGGATACCGTATTTCTTCTAATAGGCCGACATGTCGGGTTATTTTTCAATCGCCCGAAAGTCTAAAAAATTTTAGGTCGATCTTGAGATTTTTCGGTGAAAATTCAAAATCGAAACAGCGGAATCGTGGGAGTGAAGAAAACGCGAAAAACAGCTTCTCAAATATTTACTCTGCCCTGAGATACAGATCTCAAAATAAGGGGTGTCGGATTATTTGAAACTGTCGGCCTGTTAGAAGAAATACGGTATTCACATTAATTTTTGTTAAGCCTTTCTAACACGAGAATCCCCGACTGTAAAGTTAGACTATCTGGTGGTTATTGGACCTGGTGAGCCGATTATTGCCAAATGGAATGTAAAAACTTGGGTGCAATGCCCTCAAATAGCCCAATTTTGAAAAGTCGTTGTCAACTTTTCGTCAACCTTCTTCAAATATAGAAATTGTCCAAGTTTGAATATTTTTTGTTTTGAAGGTAATTTGAAATCTGAAAACAACTTTTGAATTCTAAGAGCACTTTCGTAAGTAAATTAACCATGAATACGAAATGAACCACTGAATACGTCAGAATCTTAAGTTTGCAAATTTTTTGCGTCAAACTCTTTTTAAAACACTTCTTTGGGGGTGGCACACAAGCTCCAACGAAGAAAGTTCCAAATGAGGAATTCTCCAAACAGAAATTTCCAGCGAGAAATTTTCCAAATGGATACTTCGCCAAACGAGGAATTCTCCAAACACGGAATTGTCCAAATGAGGAATTCTCCTACAAAACTTTTTTAAACGTTGAATTTCTCGAGCGGAAAATTTCGAAAGATGACTATTCCGTATCCGTAGGGCTATGTTCAACTCAAAAACTTAGCTCAGCTAAATCCTTTATTTTTAGCGACCATATCTGGCGAGCTACTAAAACATGGCCTCAAACAATGATTACGACGCTCTCTCTCACGATGACTCCATAGAAGATGCCTAGAAAGACAGAGAAATGGAGTCTGAAGATTCCGAAGAAGAAGAAATTTTACAACTAGACGAGCCCCCTCTCTATTCAGGAGCTGAGGTGCAAGAAGAGAAAAAAAGTATATCATGGAATTTAGTTTCCTTTTTATGAAAATAATTGCTCTTAGATCGTCTATGAGTCAGCTCTTTTCACTCTTGAAAGATTTTCTGCCAACGCGCTTTGAGGATTGTACCGAGGGATTGTATGCGACTGACCAACAGGCTTCGAAGAAGAGAGTCACCAAAATCTTGAAAAAGACTGGTCCATACGTAAAGATATGAAAAAAACCAAATCTCTAAAATTTTCTAACTTTTTATCATATGTTTTCACAATGTTTTCACTCGCCTACGTTCCTATCACCAGATTAGAGGACTACGCAAAAGTGTTGGCCGAGTTGATCAATGAGCCGGAATTAGCAGAGTTTGAGAAGACTTTTTTTAAAACCTAGAGAGGTAAGCTGTGTTAAACGCAAATGGTGACTGTCTACCATTTCAATTAAAGGAACTTCGACGCTTGGAAAGTCTCCTCGCTACGAACACACGTGGTGGAATCTGAATGAGAGGTTCAAAGCTGGTGACTCAATGACGAATAACTATTCGGAAGCCGCCTATCTGCAGAAGCTGTCGAGAAGCAACAAGCCTGGTATCTGGAATTTCATGCTGCGACTCGAGCAAGTATATCGACACTACGGTGCTAGATACAGAGACTTCCTAGAGCCACGAAATCAGCGAAAGAAGTCAACCTATGAGGAGACCAGGGAGCGAGGAATTAAGCGTTCAGTGGATCGTTTCCAAGAGCTGACTGCTAAAGAGTATCTCTACGGTATTGCTAAGGCGACTTCCAAGCCCGGTCTTGAAAAGTTTGGTTTTTTGTTGTTGGGAATGTTGAATTGAAATAAACACAGTTGATTATTAAGGCGTTAGTTTTTTTTTTGTGGATCATGATAACTATATACTAATCAGAGTTTTCCTGATATCAAAACATCGTGATTTGATATGCTTATCACGTGATTTGACAGCTTATCAAATCACCTATCAAATCAAGCATGAAATGAGGGGTCTTATGAAATCACCTATCAAATCAAACAAAAATTTTTGGACATGCTTTCTTATCAAATCACGTGATTTGATAGCTTATCAAATCAAGTATATGTGTATAGTATATTTTTTCAGCGATGGAAAGATGTGGCAATCCTCGCTCTTGAACTCTTCGGCATCCCAGCTTCTTCTGCACCAATTGAGCGGATATTCAGTTACGCAAGTATGGCAACGAACTATAAGCGATTCAGTTATGACTCAATTCAGTTATCTTAACTCTCAGCTGGTCGTTTCGCTCAACTCTAATTTATAGTCTTGCTGTGAACTAATCATTTAATTTGTTTGCTAATTGTTTGGTCGTATTTGTTCAACAAATTTTGTTGCCCTTCTTGTTGTTTGTTTATATGAAAATGTTGTTTGCCTGAAAGAAAACTTGTTTGTTATCAAATCATGCTATCAATTTCAAAATTTTGTTTGATATCAAGCTCATCAAATCAAGTATCAAATCAAGCGAAAATAGGGTCTTATCAAATCACGTATCAAATCAAGCAAAAATTGTTGGACATGCTTCCTTATCAATCACGTGATTTGATAGCTTATCAAATCACCTATCAAATCAAGCATGAAATGAGGGTTCTTATCAAATCAACTATCAAATCAAGCGCCGAAAATCGCTATCAGGAAATCTCTGATACTAATATAAAAAATTAAGATACAAAAAATTAAAAATTAAAATTAAGAAAAATCCTTTTGGTCTGTGGACTAAGCCTAGATTATTAGCTATACATTAGTATTTGAAACGCATGCAGTTGTAAAAAAAGTCGGAAAATTTCTATTAAACCAATCACAGAAAAACACAAAAATAATGAACTTTCAAATAAAAAGCAGGTTTCAGATATTTTAGCCGTAGCCGGGGTGGTTGTTCAACCATGCGTTGATGGTGTTGTTGAAATGCAAAAGGTCTGAGCATCACTTTTGTACCAAACTTTAAATAAAATGTTAAAAAATAAGATGTGCACTCAGTAGGATTTGATAAGTTTATGAAGTTAACCAATCCCCTCCCCTTTAAGCACTCTTAGAAACTTTGCTGAAATTTTACCAGCCAACAAATGTGGGTTGAATAGGATTAGCAAGTTTTCTTCTTGATATTTCATAGTTAATAAATTCTTTAGTGGAGAATTCCCCGTTTGGAGAATTCCCCGTTTGAAAATTCCGTTTGGAGAATTCCTTGTTTGGAACTTAGTTGGCACTCCTTTTCAAAATAAAAAAGCAAGCTCTAAAATTGAAAAGCAGGAAATTTTGGCTAGTGCAGAACAATTGACCACCCTGGTCAGAAGGCCTAAATTTGCTACTTAGTAGTTAAATAATATGCAATAGCTCATTAGATTCTCTTGCTACACAGTGTTCAAAAAGTTGACAACGACTTTTCAAAATTGGACTATTTGAGGGCATTGCACCCAAGTTTTTACGTTCGATTTGTCAATAATCGGCTCACCAGGTCCAATAACCACCAGATAGTCTAACTTTACAGTCGGGAATTCTTGTGCAAAGAGATTTCTGTACAAATGCGGACCAGTAACGTCTCAAAAAAATCTGCCAAAAACAGTTGGCGCGTAATATTTAGAATCTTTTTGAGCATAGTGGCTAATGCAAAGAATGGTTTATTGTTTTAGAATAGACATTGGTCTTCTCCAAATTTCACCAAAAAATTACCCGCAATAGCAGCTGCAGCAGCTGAAAGGGGCAGTGCTGGCATATTGAAAGTAGCTTGTTGATGGTGGGTGTGAAACGGGTTTCCAAACTGACTATTTGGCACTCCAAAGAAGGAACTCGAGAACTGGTGGACGGCTGGGGCAAAATGACCTGGCTGGCTTGAATTCAGCCCTGAGGTGTCCAGGATGGAGCTGGCGTTGTGGCACATTGACACAGCCACTGCAGCTGCTGTGGCTGTGTCCAGCTGAGGGTAGTGAGTGGTGGGAAACAGGGTGGTGGTCCTGCTGGTTGGGGGCACTTGGTGCTGCATGGTCTGCTGGTGGACCTGGTGCTGCACCTGGTAGTTGTTGGCTTGAGTTTGGGTGGTTTGCAGACCTGAGGGATCCGAATGGTTGTTGTTATTAGTACTGTTGTTGGGGTTGTACTGGAAGAATCCAGCAGCGGCAGCGGCTGCAGCAGTGTGGGCTGGTGTGGGACAGTGCTGGTGCCAGAAGTCTGTGAAGTCATTCATCACTGAAAATTTAGGATTTAGAAAAATCGGAATTCGAGCAAACTTTTGGTGAGAGATATCAATATGAAAATTAGCTGAAGACTCTGAAATCAGACCCTAGGTGAGTACCTTATTTTCTTTATTTAATCCTCGGGGAGTGAACACTTTTGTTCAACACTTAAAAAATCGAAAAAAATTGTTTCGATTTTGGAATTTTCGGGTGCTAAATCAAAATCTGAAAACTGGAATCAGAAGAGCTCGTTCTAATTAAGAAAATACAAAAAAACAGATGTGTAAAATGTTTTCTCTAGGCTGAGATATGGGGTACATATGGGGGTGGGGGATTAATAGAGCTTAGAGGGTGGGGGATTAATCCATTTCTGCCGAAATTAATTTTCAAAAAATCGAAATTTTTTTGAATTTTTTTAAACGTCTTAAATAGGTGTAAAAACATTGGTTTTATTATAAAAATGTTGTCTAAAACAGTGTTTGCACTCTGTCGGTCGCTGGTCTGCTAAGGAAAAGAAGAGAATTCAGCTTGATCAGCCAAACACAGTCCATGCCTACAACCAGTTCATGGGAGGTGTCGACAGAATGGATCAAAACATCAACAACTATCGCGTTGCCATAGGATCCAAGAAATGGTGGTGATCATGCTTTTGCTTTGGAGTGGACACTGCTGTCCATAACGCCTGGCAGTTGTGGAGAAAACAACATCCAAACACTCCTTATCTTGACTTTCGTCGATATGTTGCTACATGTACCCATACTACAAACAATTCCATGTGAAAGAATAACAGTAAAATACGTACAAATGTCAAAATCTCAACTTTTTCGTGTTCACACACTGTTTTTGACCACATTTTTTACCATTTTACCCCTATATACAACCTTTGCACAAAACAAAAGAATTCAAAATTTTACGTATGATCTCATACGCATAGGCAGAAAAGGGTTAATAGAGCTAGGGGGATCATATTTCAACCGCTTTGGCGTCAAAGTCGCCCCGAATTTTATAAAAATTTAATTTAGAATATTGTAATCCTAATTTAGGGAATTTGAAATTACGCCTACAAAATCGTATCGCGTGCGCGTGACGTCTAATTATATTGGCCCTATTTGACAAAGGGGGTGTTTGTTGAGGGTAGGCGTTTTTCCTGGCCCACCAACCACCCCTTTCATCCATATGTCATTTGCTATGAATAGAGCCATCTACCCTAGTGGTGTAAGTAATAAGAACACAGGAGATGGATTGGTTTGTTAGATAAATGCTATTTTGGTGAAACCGTCCCATGAAAGGATTCGTTACTTTAATACTATCTGGCTAAGCAATGGTGATCGCCAGGAATTCACGGCTGCAGGGAATCTAGAGGTCATCTTAGAATGGGTGGATCGTAATTCATACAATAGTAATTTAATTTGTGCGCTCAGTACATCTATCGATAGTTCAGAGGATACAAAAATAGCGTGCTTCAAAAAAGGTGGGCCGATTACACAAACGAGCAAAATAAATCACACCAAAGGGCCTGGACATTCTTCGAAAGGTCAGAAAACTAGGTCGAGATGGGCAGTACTGTGAAAAAAAAGAAGGCTGCTTCTCTGTTGACGAAAATCAGATCTCCATCAAAAATTTCAACTAAAATGAGCTGTTTAAAATTCTTTGAGTTAAAATAAAGGCGGCAGCTCCGCCTTTCTTTTAGCGTTTAATTAAAATTTAAGGGGGGGGGAATATTGGAGGGTGGGGCATTATTTTTCAACCCCCTTCGAAAAGTGGGGCGTTATTAGAGGGTGGCGGATTAATAAAGGTGATACGTAGGGTTGTCGAGTCGAGTTAAACTCGAAAAAAACTCGAAAACTCGAAATTTTTCGAGTTTCGAGTTGTCATTTCGAGTTGAACTAGACTCGAAAAATATTTCGAGTTTTCGTTTCAAAATCTTATTGAGCACTTGAGTTTCTGGCGATCGAAAATAATTATTTTTGTGTTTTGTCGTGAACTAAGACCTGTTAATGCATTCTCGTGCACTTTCTCTTATCTTCTAAAGCATTCTCTTCATCTGTTGACTATTTCAGAATAATGCCGAGTGAAGTTTGAAAGTCGTATAAAAAAACTGGTGACAAGGCTGTTTGCATTTGTGGAGACGAGCTTACGCTACTCAAAAGTAGGTCAACAACACATCTCTCGGGTCATCTGAAATCAGCAAGGCATAAGGAATCTATGAACAAGAAAGAAGTATGACCAAGTGCGCCAAAGAAAGCCAAGCTAGAATTCAGTCCGAACTACTCCAAGCAGCAGAGTGAGCAATTGATAAATGACTTGACCAACTTCATTGTGGACTCGAACATGCCGTTCTATCGCCGAATCTCTTTTTTTTGCGCCGATTGATCAAGAACAATTATGGACAAGCAAAGGTAAGCTTTCATGGTTTGATATTTCCGCTTGATGTGTATAATTTACTGATAACAGCTCCCTACGCGTCATATCATCAGTGCTGAAGTTCCTATCAAGACAGCAAAGTGTATCGAAGATTTGCGTTTATTTGTCTTGGGACAACAGATTTCTCTCACGTTGGATCAACAACTTTGAAGCTGGTAGGTTCATTAAACATGATGTTGGTAACTTATTATTCCTGCTTTAGCAAATTAAGACAAAGGGAACTCTACTCTCCTCCATGCTGCAACACAAGAATAATTTGCTCAAGTATGCTGAATGTTTTTCAAGTTGCATTGTTGCAAGTATTTGGCGATCTCACTTTCAAGCGTGGCTTCTGAACGATGCTTTTCCAAGGCCAGTCTTCTTTTCGCCAACTTATTAAGGTCTCGCATAGCAAAAGATACTGCAGCTAACTAACTAATCATCAAAGCTAATCTCGCCGATGGAATCTTGGAAAAAGCAAAAGAAAAGAACGCAGAAGAGCCAACAGAAGTTGTCGACATTTTGTTAGAAGATGATTTGTGATTTTATTGTTTGATTATTTGTCTAATAAATGTTTATGAGAAATCACTGTTCGAAAAACTGTTGTCATTAATTATTGTATGAGAACCACCGACAATGGCGGCGAAGCCGCCGAGAAAATTTTTCGAGTTTCGAGTCGAGTTTCGAGTCGAGCGCTCGAAAATTTCGAGGGCTCGACAACCCTAGTGATACGGTATAACTTTACCGATTTAAGGGATCTTATGACGTGTGTTGGAATCACTTATTGCCTCAAAGCGATTTAAACATATGTTTTGCTCCTGTTAGTATATTACTGTTAGTATACCGTACTTTCTACAATTCCGCCCGCGTCTCTAATTCGGCCCCCTCTCTACTTTGAGGGTCTATATCTCGTAGAAGAAGAAAAATTTTGCAGATCTGTTTATGCGTTTTCTTAACTCCCACGAGCTCTACCGATTCCCTTTTTTAGATTTTGGATTTTCACCCAAAAATCTCAAAATTGACTTAAAAATTTTCTGATTTTCGGATTTTGAAAAATTCTGCCGCCGGGGGCGCATTAGAAAAAATACGTATAGGGATGGAAACGTCGTCTTTATATGCATTTGCATCTTTAGAAAAAAAAATGCCTTGGCCTGTTTATTTTTTTCCGAAACTTTTTTTAAACAATTTTTCACGCAAAAATTTTTAGCGTGAGAATGCTTCAAAAGTGTAAATAAACACTTTTTGAGACTTTTAGAAAAAAATTTCGCAATAAAAACAGCAGGGGGACCGAGGCATCTTTTTTCTAGGAATGCATACAAAGCCTGAATGTCTAAATTAAGTGTGTAAGATTCACGTGTATCTTGGTTCAGCAGCAGCTTCAGCGACAGCAGAATTAAAAAGTGAAAGCTAAGCAAATGGCTTACAAGGGACCCGCGCGAACTGTCAACTCACTCACGGCATTTCTGAAAGTTTTATCGTGTAGCCCATAGTCGATTTACTCAGTGTAGCCGCGAGGGATTTTCCGGACAGAAAGAAAATTTTGAGTACGAGACTAAAGAAATGTGTAAAAACGTGAAAATTTTGCCTTGGTCCCCCCTATGGTTTTTTTTTAATTTTTTAAAATTCGTTTGGTTTTCGAATGGGCTTATTTGAATAGTCTTAATCTTCGGTTTTTTCTTGGATGTGCATTTCGCTTTCAGCACTTTATTTTTAGCAATATGGATGCGATGAAGCAAGAGATTATGGAGCAATTAGCGAACGGACTATCATCGGTGCGATGCGATCTAACTGTGGGTGATATGTTGTGAACCCTCATCGTTCAACTGTGGGTGATGTGTTACAAAGTTATAATGTGTTATATAGTCTTTAGTCTCGTACTCAAAATTTTTCTTTCTGTCCGGAAAATCCCTCGCGGCTACACTCAGTAAATCGACTATGGGCTACACGATAAAACTATCAGAAATGCCGTGAATGAGTTGACAAGTCGCGCGGGTCCCTTGTTAGATGATAGCTATCTTTCAGCAGTAGCAGCAGAATGATGGTAATGACAATCTTCAGCATTCTCTTGTGGTCTTAAATCTGCCTCAACTGCCTGATATGGAAGTCTTCTCAGCGGATGACGATAAAAATGGGCGACCCGATTCAAGTTATCTCTCGACTATACAGCTCCGAACATGATTAACTTTAAATGTTGAACAAAATTGAGCACTTTAAAAAAAATCAGGCAATTTTTAGTCAGAAACAGGCACTTTTAAGATTTATCCATCCAAAAGACGTGTTTGTGATTGTATTTTTGACCCACTTTTTGCAGACCACTCTCAAACATGTTACCAACCAAATTGTAGCTAGAAATCTAAGCTACAATTAAAAAACTACTTTGGCTAAGAGTATTTTGCAAAAAAGTGTTCAAAAACTTAATGTAAGTATACCAGATCAAAAACACAAAGTAAATAATCAACTCTCAACCATATTAATTCGCGACAGTTTTTAGGCGAAATTTTTGAAAAATTACAAGAAAAGTGTCAACTTTTTTTTCAAACATTCACTGAAATCAGCTAATAACAGAATTACAGAAAATTCGGCAAGGTTTTGTTTGGAAGATACATAATAGAATAATCTCGTAAAAGTACGCATTTTTGCTACATTTTGCGAAATCTAGTGCGGATTCACAAAAACGTTATTATTCTTAACAAAACACACTTCTAAAAGATACGTGAATAGGAAAAATATCTAATTAAGATAATCTTAATTTGTGCTTGCAATAATCCCACATTCTCTATCTTGTTGTTAACAACAAATTGCATCACACCGCATCATTTGGAACACCGCATTGGAGAACAACATAAAACTGAGAAACTACGACATTATATGATCCTAACGAAACAACAAAACTAAAGATATAAAAACTAAAGATGCCAAATTAAATAACTCTTTTAATTGCTCTTTCCAAAAAGGACCAAATATACTTGTTTTAAGATATCTCAAAAAACTTATGAAAAGTGCCAAGCAAAAGCGAAACCCAAAAACCTTCCGAGGTTCCAAAGGTTGAAGGTCTCTACCGCATCAGCTCGGACGCCAGCAGAAATTGCAATAAACACTATCTATAGCAAGAAGTTAGAAGAGATAGGAATGAAGAGGATCCGATCGCAGAAAATTTTGCTCGAGGTGGCGGTTTATCGGGACGTGACTGTATACAGTAAACTAAATTTCCGATTTATTCACTTTTATAGTTCCACATTTTTTTACAAAAATACAATTTTGTAAAAACAAATTTCTTCATAAACCACAAATTGCGAAAATTTAATCAAAAAAAAGTGCATCAAGCACTACCATAAAACGTCATGAAAAATACAAGTAGAATTTGCAGTCTGCAATTATTATAAAATTCAAAAGTCATTTCCGCGACACACACACAGCTTTTGCGTGTATATGTATTTAGCTAACAGAGCGCAACATTGCCATTCACCCCCAAATGTGTGAATGGTTTAATAAGCGGCAAGAATACCTCTACTTTATTACTCCTGCTCCCCTGGTCACGCAATTAGGAGAGGAGGGGCAAGTGTATTCGAGCGTAAATACAGTAGCAGATTAGGTGCTATAAAATTATTTTTGCTTGTTTCCAGTCTAGCTTTTAGGTGTTTGGATAAGGTAGCAGGGTTGTACTTAAACGGCTTACTTTTCGACCCGATTTTTTCTTTTCATAAGTTAGATCAAAAGCTTTTCTTTTCGTATTCTTGTAGAGCGTGCTTTGTGATCTGGCTCCCAGGCTGCAAAGATCTACAAAAAGTAAAACAACTGGCACTCCAAAATTCTAAAAACACCTCGATACCCATGTTTTTTAACTGACCCATAAGCCAAAATGCCCAAAATCACGTTTTTACTACTTTTTCACACGCTTTACTTTCTGAAACATGCAACGTAGAGAGTATTTTTCGGAAATTTTTTAACCAAAATTGGACCCTACTTGGATATACCCACCCTCCCCAAATCACCCACATTTTTAAAAATAGTTCCCAAGCACCACATATCGACCCAAAATTACCTTAAAAGCTCGGAAAAGGCATTTTTTGAATTCTGGCCAATAAAAAATTGAGTTTTGGGCACTTCGATGTTGTTGTTTTTTTGTTAGGTTGTTGTTTGATATATCAAGTAGGGTCAAACAATTGGTTTAAACAATTTCCAAAATTACTCTCCGGGTTCTAAAACACGTTTTCTGCACGTTTCAAAAACGAAATTCTACAGGGTGGTCCATCTTTGTCGAACTATTTGTTTTGATCATAACTTTTTTATTTTTCAACCATTCGGCGAGATTTTTGTTGCATTCGAAAGAGGAAGTTTTGGGATTTTGTTTGGTACCAAACACTCATAATAACATTCATCAGAACATCACAGAAAACAAAGAAAGCAATTAAAAAAAAAAAAAATAAGCAAACCTTGTTTGTGTCTTCTTTATCTTGTTCACACTGCCCGTCTCGAAGATCTTCTGCCACCATTCGTAAATGCGGATGTTGCTTGGCGTTCTTGGGTGTCTTCCGAACTTTTGCAGTATTCGATTTGAACTTTCTTCGGCGAGCCATGCATTCCATACCAAATGATTGTCCACACTTTTGGATCTATCGAATAATCGGCCATTTCGAGCTGAAAATAAACCAAAGTTTAACAGTTGTGGAATTAACACTGTTTAAAGGAACATATGACATGTTTGGTACCAAACAAAAGCCCAAAGCTTCCTCTTTCGAATGCAACAAAAATCTTGCCGAATGGTTGAAAAATAAAAAAGTTATGATCAAAACAAATATTTCGACAAAGATGGACCACCCTGTACTTGAGACGGTTTTGGACGAGTACTGTAAAAAGAACTTCATTCTATAAAAATGCTTAAAATTAACCCAGTTTAAACATTTTGACAGACCTCGGCACGAATCTTTGCTATTCTAAAACTACCCTAAAAAGCATTTTTGGCTACAATTAGCAGCTTTGTAGTGAGCAAAAGCTGGATTAAATAAAGCAATTGAGAAATTTTTTATTTTGCTGCTGAGCAATTTCAAATGAACTATCATCCTTGGATGTTCGGCAAAAAATACTCACTGGCATTCTGAAGCTCCCCACAAAGCATACTAGTTTCGGGGCACAAGGTAGAATAATAGCAATATTCCTGAGTAACGGCCTGAAATTGTAATTTTTTAAGTACGTAAAGAATAAGTACGTAAAATGTCGAAAAAAACAGGATCAAATAGATATTTTGTCGATAGGCTATAAGAAGAATATTGGATTTTATCCCTGCCTTACTGGATAATCTTGCAATTCTTTTCGGGAATTATGTGATATCATGATTCTTATACACAAAGAAGGAGATAACAGGGTCTTAAAAATGAATTTTTTTTGAAAAAATGAGGTTATGTTTTAAGGAAGACGAAATGAAACTTTTAAAAGTTACTGTATTTTCTCTTACGAAGGGCTCCCGCCTTTAAAGAGGCATGCTCACACTACTTGCTCCTATTTCACATGTTTGAATTCCCGGACACCAGTTTTTTCATGCAAAACGCCTCCATTTTTTCAGCAAAACGATTTTTACTCAAATTTTGACAAGCGTTGTACAACTGTAGAATTTCTCATATAATATACCACAAATTCTACAGTTAACGACGAGGCAAAACTTGTGTTTTTTCTGATTCGAAAAAAAAATTATGCGAAATTTTAGACTCAAAATTTTTCCAAAAGAGCAAAAGTCAGAAGCTAAACTTCGTTATACTGCCTCCTCCCAAAAGTCTGTTTTGACCACTTATTCTTGCTTTTCAGGTCTTAATTAGTCGAGAAAACATGTTTTTATGCGGCCGAAAAAAATTTTTGAAATATTTTTTTGACGAAAAATCATTCTTTTTGTAAATGTTGTGGTGTATGGTCGTATTTTATCTTGATATTGCATTTTGAATTTTTTAAGAAAGTAGTGCAGGCATTTGATTTTTTAGTACAGTCAAACCTTGGTTAGATGGCACCCTCAAGTTCGTTCCCGACACTTTTTTCAGCTCAATTTTCGAAGTCTTTTGTCAAATGTGATTCACCAGTTTAGTCTGAAATATTGCAAGGATTCTGATTTTGCCGGTCGTTTTTCCAAAGTCTTTCAATTTTACCATAAAGACCGCGGACCTCGGTTATCCGGCACCCCTTTTCGAAAATCATGTGCCGGATAACCGAGGTCCGCGGGTCTTTATGGTAAAACTGAAAGACTTTGGAAAAACGATCGGCAAAATCAGTATGCTTGCGATATTTCAGACTAAACTGGTGAATCACATTTGGCAAAAGACTTCGAAAATTGAGCTAAAAAAAGTGTCGGACCCGAGGCAGGAACCAACTTTTGGGGGTGCCATCTAACCGAGGTTTGACTGTATTTTCGTATTGAATTATGATGAAAAATTCAAATGCCTGCACTACTTTATCATGTGCCTGCACTACTTTGTACACTCTTCCCCAATCTTTGCAATGAGAAGCAAGTTGGGTCTTTGGCCGCGAAGCCGCCAAGCATAGAAATAAAACAAAAATACTAAAAAATCAGAAATGGAGAAATGGAGTATTAGCGTGGTATTGTATGTTATTGGTGGGTTACGAATAAAGAAATCTGAACGTAACGAAGAAAATGAGAATTTTGGGCAAATTTTTTTCTTCGGAAAATGTCTTTCGGCCATCTGAAAACCCATTTTTCATACGGTTCACAGCTTGAAACGTCTAAGTAAGCATTCAAAACACACTTTTGGGAGGAGGCGGTATAACGAAGTCCTGCCAAAAGTTTAAACGGAGGCGTGTTATATGAAGACAAAATTATTTTGAATTTTCACCACAATTTTTTTTACGAAATTCAAATTTATTTTGTTTCTATAAGAAAAATTGTGTTCGGGAATTCAAACATTTGAATTTGAAATTATTTGCGTAGGCATGCCGCTCTAATTCAAAATTGTTTATTTGGCATTGTGTTTTTAACCCACTTTTTGCAGACCATTCTCAAGTAAGTTCCCATCTAAATTGGAGTTCACTACCTGCAAGATAAGTGGTGATTTGTCCAATAGTGGTATGCCAAAAATGGGTCATAAACACAATGCCAAATAAACAATTTTGAACTAGCGAGGTGGCTAATTATTAGAGATGATGGCTTGACCTTTTCGGGACGGGACACCGGGACGGGACAGGTGCCAAAAAAATTTCCGGGCGGGATTCCGGGACGGGACGATTCTCTAAAATTAACGGGACGGGACGGAATTGTCCCGTCCCGTCATCATCTCTACTAATTATTAAAGAAAATATGGTATCTACAAGGTGGTCCAAGAAACTCGGCCAACTTCTCTTGAACCGCGGCTGTTGCTTGGTAGTAGGACCAAGCAAGAACCTTTTTTCGACACTACATATCAAATAAATTTCAGGCTCAAGAGAAATCGATCTATGAAAACAGAATTTCTTAATCTTACCAAGAAAAAGCTATGACCGCTTGAAATCGGCCGAATTTTTCCGCCCACCCTGTAATTTTGTATACCTACTCGAAAAATGTAGGAAAACTTCAGAAGGCGAATCCAAATCACCTACTACAAGTCGGCCACACAAAATTATTAAACTTGTAGGTATTTTTTGGTTTTTACAACCTCACAAAATACATTTGCCCAGGAGAATAAAACAATGGAATGGTGGATTTGTGGTTGCATGCTAGCACAATTGTGCTTTTTACAAATAGCCATTTGTATTTGGGTTGAGGGTGGACACCCAATTGGAGTTACCAGAAATTGTGGCCAAGGGTTTTTACTTTGTATTTCTAGAGGAAAATACCTGGACAAATGGCTGAATAAATGCTTACAATATGCTTTTGCGGTAAAAATTTACCTGAGGGGTTGGGCTGGGAAAATGTGTCTGAGAGATTTTTGCTACAACAACAAACTTGTTTGTGCTGATCGTGGGAAAATTGGGGGCCTAAGCTCGCAAGTTCAATTTTCTAGGAAATATTTTGCTTGTTTTAAGGCTGGAAAACAAGCTCCAGGTTTAGTCATTGCTTTTTAAAGGAAGTTTTTGTGATTGGTTTAGGTTTGGTAAATAGAGTGTGACTGGTGTGCCTTATAATTACTTCCTTAATTCCCTACGATAATCTTAGGGTTCGAAAAGGCAGGTATAAGCGAGAGGGACGTCAGAAAGTAAGTGCCCGGCTTAATTTAGCCAGTTCAATTTCTTTTATCGATCCTATTAAAATAGGATTAATTAGCTCCCACGCTGTCTCGTCATATCTGTTGGTGGCAGTAATCAAGTGATCCGAAGAATACAGCCTTCAGTCGTCTTCTCTTTAGCCTCAGCAATCAGAGATGCCGTTAGATTCAGTCCTCTTGCTAGCCGATGCAGTACTCCAGATGGTCGAAATGTGGATATTATGTGCTTTGCCTCAGCTATGGTTAAATAAATCGTCAACCAACTTTCCGATTCTGATTCTCGAGCGGAGGAGGTTGAAAAATAAGCCCACCGGTGGACCCATTAGAGGAAATACAGTAATAAAAAAACAAGATCTCATTTGCTTCTGTCACCTTTCGATAGATAAACCCAATAAGTAGGGTTGTGAAATTCACCGGTGAAAATGTAAAATACCGTCTTGACCTGTTTTCCGGAATTTTCCGATAATTTACCGGTAAATTAGCGCGGAATATCACCGTTTCACAACCCCACCAGCAAGTATCCGAGGTGGTTCTGATAAAAATTGGACTCAACGAGAATTAAAAAATACGGTAAATATTATATGCTAAATGTTAGTTTACATCTGTTGGCTCTTAAAAATAAGTGCTCTAATGTAGTTTGGCCGCGGATCACCTTAAAAATATTTAGAATAAAGCTATTTTGGAAGCAGATAGGTGAAATTGCCACATTTTACATAGATGACTCAACTACTGGAGTAAGCAGAAAATTAAGGGTACTCAGTAAACAAGATTCTCCAGTCTATCTGTTTACTACCTAAAAAGTAGCAATCTGCTACATTTGCCTGGCTTACTTCTTCGGCCAACCATACGGCTTATCAAAGAACTGCGCATCAAAATAATTTGCTTAATTTCTGGTAGATTAAACTCCAAATAGACGCAGCAAAGGAAAACCCACGCAAAACATGTCAACACTTGCCGTTTCTAGTTTACAAAAAAAATAACTCCATAAAAGGTCTTAGCTAAGTGGATTGCACACTTTGCAACCCATCAATGTATTTTTCGAACAAAATGTGTTTTGATGAATTTTTAGGCGCTACTCGGTTTTACTTGGATCTCATAAGCTTATCAAAAGTGTCAAACAAAAGAAGAAAAGCAGCCTAAAAAGAGATAGGTTAGAAAAAGTTGAGAATTTGCTTTATTTTTTAAATGATGGGTGAGAAAAAAAGGCCAGTTTGGTTTTTTTCAATGGGTTGTTGGTATGATTTGTTGTGTTTTTGTGAGATTTAGTTGTTTTTTAATCGATTATCTATCTTTTTTCGGATTAGTAGAGCTTCCCAAAAAGTTGGTTGTGCATTCAACAGTTGTGCATCCAAGAAAACTGTTCGAGTGATATTTGGTTAATTTTCGTTGTTGTTACGAAAACATGTTAGAAAACATGTTTTTAGAGCACGGTCAACCATTTTTGAAAATTTTTTACCATATTTTCACTTTTTGCCTTGAGGGATCAAGGTAGGAGGGTACCTGAAAGATACCTGGATACCCTTTTTATTGACTTTTTACCTTGTTTTTATCACTGGAACTGGGCAAAAGAGTCTCTAGATGCATTTATTGTCAAGATTCTTTTCGGATTCATCTCTAAGGTAAGTGAGATGCGCACACACCAATACCTTAGAGACCAAACACTCAAAAAAGACTCCAGATGCATAATATTATGCAAACCAGAGTTTATTTATGCGGTAGGTCCCAGTTATCAAAACTATGTTCAAATCCATTTTTGGTTTACGAGTGCCTTCAAATTTCAAGTACCCTTCAAATACTCTTTACCTTGGTCCCCCAATGCAAAAAAGTGAAAATTTGGTCAACTTTTTTTTTCCAAAATGCTCGACCGCGCCCTAAAAACATGTTCTCTACACGTTTCAGCAGCTAAAACGCACTAAAAGTGGTTTAAACCGATTTTTGGGTGATCTCCATATAAGGCAGTTTAGCCTCTATTTTTCTCAAGATTACATTTCAGAACGCTTTAGCTGCGAAAACACAAAAGTGGTATATCATTCATAATCCAAAAAAATCTGCATAGAAGATTCTTAAGCAGGATAAAAAGGTAAAAAGGATAAAAAAATCCCATTGCTATTTCACTTTTTTATTTTGGGCTAAAAAAGGAGCGGAAAATAGAGGAAGTTGGGTTTGGGGAAAAAGCTTCTTTTTTGCATGTGATGAGCCTGGTGGTTTTACAGTAGTTAGTGCGGTATTATCCAGCTAAAAGTGGTGTTGTTGAGTTGTGGTAAACAAGCTTATCCAAGCCATTTTAATGAGAAATCGGTGTCTTGAGGCGTGAAGAAGATGGCGCTTGGAAACAAGGTGGAGGCCAATTAAAATGACTAAATTAGGCTGATCAAGCGAGCGAATTGCGTAAGTTGGCTGGATAAAGATAAATAAGGAGCTAATGAGCGACAAAATTTGACTCGGCACTAATTACTTTGGGGATTCTGGGAAGCATAGATACTGTTTTTGTAGAAATTGCGATAAGCTGAAAGATGTTTATAAGAGAATTTAGATGTTCATGCGGAGATAAGAAAAGAAAAATTAGTAAATTTTTCGTAAGATATTTCATTACTGCAGCAAAAATTAGACCAAATTATAGATGTTGCCCCATTTTTCGCTCCGGTCTATGGTTGTCAAAATTGATAAAATTGCTAAAATTCGATAAAATTTATGGCGTTATGCATGTCTCTGAATTCGATAAAAATCGATAAAATTTTTATCGATTTTTATTAGAGCTGTGCATTTGCCTTTTTGCGATACAGTCAAACATCCCTGACACGTACACCTGAGCCCGGTCCCCAGGGGGTACGTGTTAGGGAAGTTTGACTGTACAGCGATACGATATTTTTGGGGTGGGGCTAGGTGCGATGCGATATCCAAAAAAATTGCATTCGATATATCGCTGGGATGTGCGATATCTTTCAAGAGCGATTTTTCACACAAATTTTTTTATATGAATTTTTTGTCAACAAAATGTTTTCTAAATAAGTTCTATTCATCACAATAACAATAAACAATCACTTCAATACTTGAAATTCAACAAAGGCAAGTTCTTGCTCATAAAGATAAATTGTTCTGCATTTTCTGGACTCAAGCTGGACCTCCTGTAGTCATAGACGTCTCTGGCCACCGAGAAGAGCTGTTCTTGTAGCAGGAGCGAAAAGGAAACGGCGGATAGGTCTTCTCGTTCTTCTAAACCAAAGACAGTTGAATCAGAAGTCGAACTTAAAAACCGACCTTCCAAAAAAGTCGATGCATTTTAGCTTATTATACGATTTCATTTCGATCATTGCATCACTAGCCTGGTGCGCATCGGGTCCGTCACTGTCCCTGAAGAGATTGGTGTGCTTGCTGAAGAACGAGTCTTTGCGTTTGGCCGGCGGAGAGTGCATTTCTGAACGAACAATACGCCCAAGAAACTGCAACAAAAGCATACCTGAGTCGCTTGCAGGAACTTCGGTCTCCTTGTCGCATTCTTCTTGGAGCCACGTTTCCACATTCGCAATGAACTGCAATTTATTGGTCGCCATCCTGTCCTTGAAGCACGGGTCGAGGAACATTGCAAATCAATGGATCCTAAAGCAAAAGATAAATGACTATTGCAGAAACTCAAGACTTACTTCTCTTCCTCCACGTCAAACTTCCTGAACAACTAGTTGAAGATCGACTTGCACATTTGATCCAGCTGTGGTTCCCTCAAATCCTCCACGTGATTGATCAGCGCCCTTGCTATGGGAAGTTGTATCGAGATCGGCTCATCGTCGCGAAAAATGCGATGCGATGTGTTTTAGCTATTCCAACTATAAGCAATACGCATACACCTAAAAGACCTAGACGAACAAAGGTAGGAATTTATTTATTTTCAGGTAAATTTCAATGATTGCGGTCAGAGGCAAGCTTCAGCTGAACCAGCGAGACTACAAAGGCCATGAATCCACTAGTTGGAAAGGTGCATGCTGGTGGGCCCTCACCTTTCTTTACTTTTACAGCTTTCTAACTCAAGAGCAATAGTAATTACTTGTGTTTTAGGTTCTCCACTGATGTAACTTTCACTTTTGGGAACAACTTTATTTTTCTGAGCATACACCGAGACTGCATACCACAAAGTCACCGATAAATGTAGCACCAAACTCATGGTTTAGCCGATCATTTACATTTTGATCTGTTGGAAACTCTGGATTTTGTCGTGCTGTATTGGGTATCATGGTTTTGGTCAATTTTGGCCGAATTTTTTTTTCTCGAAAATGGTCTTCCCACACCTAAAAATGTGTTTTCTGTACATATTTCATAGTTTTACGTCGAAAAAACATCATTTCGGGCAATTTGGGGCGTACCCACTAAAGTGTACTCCTGCCGAATCCTCCTCATAGAGATAGTGAAGCCAATTACTAAATAGTTTAGGTATAAGAGCTAACGTTCGTTCATGATTACTAATTGATAAACGTCAACAAAATAAAATCTTACCGATGAAAATAAGATACCTGAATGACCCATTGTACCTGAAAATTAATGATATAAATCCATGAGACGATTATCGCAAAATATTATAGGCTTATAACTACTTTCGCTAGGCAGCCTCTTGCATGATGAAGTTAGCGTGTCCCGACAGTTATGTTACACAGGCCTAGCCATACTGTCATGGGAGTAGAGCACGAAGGCACATAGAAAGCGACACCTCAACCACATACAGCCTGCAAAGTCAAGATTTTGCTCAAAATGTACGTGTGTGGCTACATGATTAATTCGATGTTACATTTACTGGTGACTTTGTCACATAGTATGCAGTTAGAGTGTGAACTGCTGACAAAAGTAAAAGTTACCTGAGTGGAGAACCTAAAAAAAACAAGTAATTACTATTGCCCTGAGTTACTGTAAAAGTAATGGAAGGTTGGGACCCACAAGCATGCACCTGTCCAACTAGCTAATTCATGACCTCTACAGTCTTACTGGCCCAGCTGAAGCTTCTTTCCAACTTATATCGCTGAAATTTACGTGAAAATAGATAAATTCCTACCTTTTTTCGTCTAGCTCCTTCAGGTGTAGGCGTATCACTTATCGTTGAAATAACTAAAAGATGTAAAAGATGTACTATATCTACGACAAATGTAGGCGTTATTTGTGCTAAGCGCGAAAATGAGATCAACAGGCGACAAAATGTGGTAAGTGAACCGATAGAAAAATTCGATAAAAATTTTATCGAATATTTTATCGACCGCAAAAAGTTCGATCCTTAGCAGGGTCTGACACTTTTTCAAACCCATATGGGGAAAAAAGTGTATGACCCAGTTCGGGATCGAACATTTCAGGGTGTCACTGTATAGAGGCTTGACTGTAAAAACTGTTTTTGAAAATCCGCAAAATACACATTAGGGCGAAACGAACATTTGTGCGCAACAAACTTTTGGGCAAAACGAACTTTCAGGAGAAACGAACATTGGGGCGAAACAAACATTCGTGCGGAACGAACTTCTGGGCGAAAAGAACTTCTGGGCGAAACGAACTTTTGAGCTAAACGAACATTCAGGCAAAACGAACACTCGGGCGGAACGAAGCTGGGTGTGGGGGGAAGGAAAATGCTTAATTATCTCAATTTAGAGCGTCAAAAAATCTTTTTGCTATTTTACGCCATTTTGAAAAAAAATCAAAAACCCGACTTTTCAGAAAAAATATCGAAAAGGGACCCTGCTTTGACTGTTTTTACTTGTTAAGATGATAAAGGTTGCCTTTCTTGTGTATCATAGTTTTACTTGTACCACTTCTCATAGCAAAACCACAAAATTCCCACACCTTAGTCAGCTACAAAGTGAGTTGCTTACCTCAATTAATCTGACTAACAACTTTCAGGTGGCGTAATTAATTAAAATGCTTGCAAAAACCTCTTTTATTACTACTCAATCCTTGGATTGGCAGAGTAAAAATAATGAACATGCTACTTTTAATCTTCAATACTTCATTTTGTTGTATAAAACAGCTATAAGTACGAAAATCTTCCAAGTTTGAAGCTACTATAACTTGCTGCAAGATTGCTCATACAAAACACAAAAATAACAGTCGAAATATATTTTTGGTAACTAACCATTTTTTATGTTTGGTCTTTATGGCTAGACCTCGTTACTCGGTATCGTATAAATTACACCAAAATTATGGGTTTTCGTTATGTTTGCGTCATAAAAGTACAGAGAATCTGTCTTAAAGAGCCTACAACGTGCATACACAATCTACCGTATTATCTCTAATAAGTGCCCCGGGGCGCTTATTTTTCAACCCCTTCCGAAAATGGAAAAATTTTGGGTCGATCTCGAAATTTTTGGATGCACAACCAAAATCAAAAAAGCGGAATCGGTAGGGCTCGTGGGAGTTAGAAAATGCAAAAACAGCTCTGCAAAATATTTGCTCTGCCCCAGATACAGACCCTCAAAGTAGAGGGCGCTTATTAGCGCTTATTAGAATAATACGGTATGCAAATCTAAACGAATTGCGCACCTGAGCTCTTTACAGAAACCCCTGCTACATAGACATCAGTCAAATTACTCCACACCACACAGACAGGTACGAAACACAATCGGTTCACTAAGATTCTTTTTAGACCAAGGTTAATTTTTAAACCAAGGTTAAATTTCAAAATTCTAATTTTTAAAAAATTTATCTAATTAATATGAAAAGAGCAGATTCTCAGCATTCGTTACATAAAACGTCTCAAATGCAACTTTCGCATTTTCATATTCATTTCTTCATTTTCCCTTATATTTGACGTAAAATTAGATTTTCCTTTGACCTTTACTCAAATTTTCATAGGAAAAATTGTAAATCTGATATTTATGACCTACTTCTACTTTTCAATTTTACGTCATACGTAATAATAAATCTGCAAAAAATTAAGGCGTCCCAAGGTGGAGTTGAACTGCCAAATCCCAAGAAAAATAGCCTTTTTAGTATTTACCACAACCAAATCAACAGTTACCCACTGCGCCATGAAGTTTTGACGAATTTCATCTACTGCCCATTTTGAGATACCGTGGGGTACCACTGAAACTCAAAAAACGAGAGTAAAACGACACAATGCAAAAAAATTCGAAGAAAAATTATGACGACGACTGACAACAGTACGTCTCCGCTTCTCCATTAGGCTACCTACCGTGTTTCCTCTAATAAAGCCCTCCCCAAAATTTGGGACTTTTCAAATTTATTCTTTGTATTTTCAACCAATTTTTCAAAGTCTCTTGCTTATGTGTTACAAAGGTAGCCCAGATTCTGGATCAAAAGGCGAAGAATAAATTTAAAAATTCCAGATTTTGGAAACTTTTATTAGAGAAAATACGGTATGCTGTTACATAGTAAAAATGTTTTGATTACTTATAACCGGGAGAGTACTCAACAAATTGGAATTCCAAAATAATTCTGATTTGAATCTACCTGGTACCACCTTTCAAAAATATTCCCATCGGCGGCGAGCATGCCCCTTTAAGCGACATCCAGAGCCAGCGATACCAATAATTACAAAAAACAGTAATACAGTTGCGAAAAAATAAATTGTATCTCAGATATATAATGTATATGTGCGCTTCTCGCATTCTTAGCAATACATGGTTATCAAGGGTTATCAAGAATTGAACTTAAATTTTTTAAAAATTTAGTTTCTTACTCTGTTGGTTTCCAGGACCGAGACCTTTACGTACGGACATCTTTAACTCGATTGGGTTTTATAAGGGTTCACCCTCCTTTCCGCAAAACTCCTTTCCGCAAACTCCTTTCCGCAAACTCCTTTCCGCAAAACTCCTTTCCGCAAAACTCTTTCCGCAAAACTCTTTTCCGCAAAAAATTTTAAATAAGGTTTTGGTCAATATTTTATCTAAATTATTTCACTTTTCTTTCTTCTGCAGTTCTGCTGGCTGATCCATGTGCCAACCTAACCAAGTGGTCGTCCATTTGGTGTAAATATATTTTATGATTTTCGGTTTCTGAACTTGATTTAAAAAACCCGATTTTTGCGCTAATTCAAGCATTTTACCGTGTAACATCTATTAATAGATCCAGGTCTATTATTTTTCAACACTCTCGAAATCTGGAAAATTTTGGGTCGATCTCGAGATTTTTAGGTGTGAACGAAATTTAAAAAGCAGAATCGCTAGAGCCGTGGTAGTTAAGAAAATGCAATAAAGGTTTGCCAAATGTTCATTCTCAGCTGAGATATAACTGTTTAAAGTCGAGGGGTGTCTATCATTATAGGAGGGTCAATTGGCTAAATTCTAGTATACCCCTTCACTCAAGTGCATATACCCCTTCAGTCAAATTAGCTTGGGAGACCAAGGCAACTTTTTTGAATTTAAAAATTAAAAAAAAGTTGCCTTGGTCTAATTTGACTGAAGAAAATGCTCTACGAGTGAGGGGTATAAATTGCTCCGGTCAATTAATAGAGGTTTTACGGCAAATAAAAAGTTTTGTATCTGTATACCGATGAGCTTTATTCTGATCAAATATATCAACTTTCCATAACACGCATAAGGTTAGCAATAACAGGCGAAGACAGTTGAAATCTATGACAATTTTCCAGCGATAATTTCTTTGACCATATTCTTTCGAGCATCTTTCATTTCGGTCTGAGAGCCCGGTGCCACCCTCCATGTGATTGTTTGTGCGCGTAAGACCGGCGAGAGCTGCCTTATTCTGGTTCCAGTCCGCGATTGGAAATAGCGGATCCTTGACTGACTTCCCACACTTTCGGCCCCGCATGTATGTACGCTCAAAATATTTCAGATAATCTGAAACTTAAATTTTTCAAGGTATCGTTTTTAGCAAAGTACCATTTCTCTTAACTTCTCAAATAAAAATACCTTCCAATTTTGTAGACAAATTAAAATCCTCGATTTCATGACACGCCAACAGCTCCTCTTTGACTTCTTCGAAACCCATCGCAACTTGATTAATTGGCAGGAAAGAAAGAGCCACAAGAGATCTAAAGAGCCCTCGCACGTTGTATTGATCGTAGGCTGGCTGAAGCTGTTTCCATTGGACATGAGCGAACGCATTCTTTGAAAGGTGGAACAAGCAAAGTTTACTTGAATTCATCACCGAAGACATCAAAGAGAGCATTGATCGGAGCAAGTTCAAAATCTTAAAGAAGGATTTAGATCAGTTCATGAATTAGAACTTGCCTGCCATTACTGATTCAGGGCAGATATTACTGTCATAATCATGCAAGGTGTGGAACATCCGCGAGTACGTTTCTTCAGTCTTATTCGGGAGTAGAGCGTAGAAGCACGGCAACGAAGAATCCCCAATGAAATCGGTTTGCGTATTTTCTGAACCATCTGCTGTAGAGAGAGATCCGAAGGCAAAAGTATCAGCTGTTCATCCGAGAGATTAGATTTTGCAGCTTCCACGATGAGACCAGACCTCATTCCAATACTTCGCACTGCATCTTCTTTCACTTGCACGATGCGTTGACGTAGCTGAAAGATACTTTACATAAGTAAAAATATCAATAATTACGAGCCTGGAAATTGCTTTGACTCCTCCGACACGTGTGCGACTTAACTTGGGTCGGATTCTCAGTAGAGCCATATTTGGAGATTGCTCTTCCACCACAGATTCTAACGCAACGCCAGTTCTGAACTGTCTTCACAGAATTTGAATAGGCTCTACGCATTTGATAACCGTTACACATCACTAGCATATTTCCTTTGCTCGTTTTGCTTATTGACGCCATTATCTATAAAATACAGTTCATATCAGCTAATTTTGACCTATGAGAAAAGCACACGCAAGAGTGAAAACATAGACAATATAAAATTGAAATAATTTAGATAAAATATTGACCAAAAATCTTATTTAAAATTTTTTTGCGGAAAAGAGTTTTGCGGAAAGGAGTTTTGCGGAAAAGAGTTTTGCGGAAAGGAGTTTGCGGAAAGGAGTTTGCGGAAAGGAGTTTTGCGGAAAGGAGGGTGAACCTT